>CAUYRH010032716.1:0-40163 GCA_963574655.1 Perodicticus potto | reverse complement strand
CCAGAATGATCTAGATAACCGAGGGAAGCTGGTTACCCTATGGATAACTGGGCCTTTTACACTGCAGTGACCCACCCCAGGCATATCTTTTGTGTGTGTCACTATATGCCAAAGCATGTTTGTCCCTTTTTTCATCTTGAAAAAAGCCAGCACCTTTGCTGCCATGCTTGCAGTCTCAGCCCGTGAACACTACGGGAAAAGTCACATGGCCCCCCACAACTCTGTTCCCTGACCTTAGCAGGCCCCTCACGGCCTTACATGGCACCCCATCTTCTATGTCTTGGCTGGGCGTGGAAGCCTCAACCTGAAGGGAGACCCTAGCTCTCCTTTCTCTTGCTCTGATTCTAGCAAACTTCATTTTCTTTTTCTAAGAGAAACCAGCAGTTCCCGGGAAGAACTCATTCACCTTCTTGCATCCCCCTCTAACCACTGATCTGTGTTCCCCACGCTCATCACAGTGGAAGGGACATCTCAGCACCTCCTGAGCCTGTCCCCTTGGCACTCCCACTTCCTCAGGCCTTCACTGCATCCATTTCTCACTCTTGTGCATCTCTGGCCACTCTCTGAACTTGGCTAGAGCATTCAAGGTACTCTAGCCTCTCCCACCTGAAATAAACTCTCCTTCAAGTCCGTGTGCTCTTCTGGTTGTGACTCATTTCTGCCCTTGTTCCATTCTTCATGTTATAGACATGTTGAGTTCCAAGTAAGGGGGAAGATCACAGTGGATGCACCCCATAGGCGTTTGGATGTGTGAGCTAGCGTCCTGGAGGGCTGCCTGGGCTAACCGCGTCACACGAAGGCCTGGAACTTAGAGGAATCGGCAAATAAACAATGACCTTCGAAATTGCAAGAGTGGAGGTGACTGCTCAGAGACGGGGCTTAGAGAGATAAGAGGTCCAAGGTAGAGGAGGAGGCCATCAGACGCCACAACTTCTGTGAAGCTTGGGAGTCACCCATGCCAGAAGTACTTTCTTAAATCTTTAAAAATGACACTAATTGGCATATGTCGAGCAGTAACTATGTGGCAGTCATCATGCTTCATAATCCTCACAACTACAAGAGGCAGATACTGTGGATGACTCCGTTTTTCAGAGGAGGAATGAATGGCTCACAGAGGTTGTGTAACTTTGAAGACGTGCAGCTAAGTGAATAAGGAACCCCACATCATGGTGTCCTGAAATCTGCTTCTGTTACATTTCCATAATATAACTTCTCACCAGGGAGCAGAGAGATGGGATGAGAGGGAAGGAAAGTTTTTATTTAGTTTCTGTGATAAGAATTGTGTGTATGTGTAAATATATAGACAGAGTTAAAGATAGAAATGTTTCATAATATAATTGCTTATTAGGGCAATTTGTCTAAGAAGGTCATCAATACAGAAACTACAAAGGGTTATGCAATTATTTTTAAAATTATTTACAAATTTATTCAGCAACCATTTACTGAATGTTTTTCTTACATTAGGAATGATCCTGAATAACATGAATGCAAAGATGGGTGAGAGACAGCCTTGACTTTCCAGGGCTCCTTGATTTCTTAGGAATGTAGCTGTGAAAATGCTACCACAACAGGGCAAGCACCATGGAAGAATTTGCTAGAAGACAGCCTGTGTTTGGGCTCCAAAGTCAGGTAGATTAAGCACTGGTTGTTTTCACCCTAACAAAAGGGGGATACTAAGAGTCTCAATGGGCTGTGGCAAGGATCATGGTGGGTGGTGCGCATAGACCCCAGGACCACCCATGAATGGTAGTGGCTGATTTATGAGGTTAGTAAAAAATAATTATTTGTATTAGTCACCAACTTTTTCCAAAGAAGGTAAAAAAGTCTTTTCAGGAGAGGTGATGTTTAAGCTGAGGCTTAAAAGGGAGGAGCAATTTCACCGAGCAGAACAGGAGACGAGAGATCATCTTAGGCAGCAAGCAGGAAATTTACAGAAGTGCAAAAATGGGAAAGAATATCCGAAGTACAGTCCTCAGGTAATCCGACTTGCTCACAGCACAGGGAAATTCAGACATGTGGAAGGGATGGCCCAACGATGAAGAAAATCGCAAAAGAATTTGGACAATTATCCTCCAAAGTAGTGGACTCCAAAGTTACCACAAGGATTCACTCATTAGCTAAAGATAAAATTAGAACTTCTGTGAGTATTTAAAATTTTTTCTTCTTTAAAACTTTTGTATTTTTCACATTTTAAGATAAACATGCTTTTTTTTTTACAGTATTAACAGTATCTTTATGGAATTTAAAAACAAGTATACATATATTGGGAGTGAATTCTAAGAAATTTAATGTAGATAGAATTGCATGAGCAAAAATGTTGTAGAAAGCTTCTGAGAAGTTATAGGCAGGAAGATGACGTGCACAGTTTTGGATTTCTGGTGGATCTTTCTGAGAGTAAGGAGCAGCTCAGACAGACTGTGGCAAAAAGAAAAGCCAGGCCAGCCGAGAGGTGGTTGCAATAGGCTGGGTAGTGTTTTCAAATTCCTGGTAGATTAATCTGTGGGATTCGTGAACAAAAAGGTGGATGGAATTCCCTGGAATTTTCACGAATTCCTCAAATCATAAATTACTCTGTATTTTCCAAAACATTCTATTTATGTATTTTTAAATAATAAGCGACCATAATAATAAATGGTAAATTATTTTTCTGAGATGAGGTATAGTGAGATGAAACTTTATACTTAAAGTTTCCGTTTTCTGATAAAAAATATAATAAATGAATAGTTTTCAAAACGGCCAACCAATACATTGCAGAGCCAGCAATAGTAGGTTGGAGAGGAGGGTGGATGTGAACATTTTTTTGGAGATAGAGGCAAGAGCATTGACTAAGGAATGTGATGAGCAAGAGAGAGGACTTTTCTAGAACAATTAGAAAGATAAACTATTTGTGTCCAATCAGGGTTGTCTATACAAGACAATGCTCCGTTGTTTGGTTTATCTGTTGCTGTGTAACTAATCACGCATAAACTTAGTGGTTTTCCTTAGCGAAATGCAAATAAACACTAGGAATGAGACACACAGCATATCCATTAAAATAGCTATTATAAAACCAAACCAACCCTTCCCCCTTTCTAACCCCCTCTGCCAAACTCAGAAAACAGGGGCAAGGAGAAATGGGACACTTACACATTGCCATGGAACTGTGAAATGGTGCAGCCAGTATGGCGATTCCTAAACAGTTTAAAAATAGAATTAGTATATGATCCAGCCGTTCCACTTCTGAGTATATAACCCAAAGAATTTAATGCAGGGTCTTGAACAGGTATTTGTACACCAACGTTCATGGTAGCGTTATTCATGATAGCCAGAAGGTGGCAGCCGCTCACCCAAGCGTCCATCAATGGATGAATGAATGAATAAACAAAATGTTGCATATACATATGAAGGAATATCATTCAGCCTTTAAAAGAATGCAATTCTGACTATGCTACAATATGGCTGAGTCTCGAGGACATTATGCTAGGTGAAATAAGCCAATCACAAAAGGACAAATATTTTGTGATTCTACTTACATGAGATACCTAGAGCAGTAGTGAAACTCTAGGGACAGAGTAGAATGGCAGTTACTGGGGCTGGAGAGAGGGCCTAGGGAGTATGCAGAGCTTCATTTGGGAGGAGGAAAAGTTCTGGGGATGGATAGGTGCTCAACAATGTGAGCGAACTCAAGCAACAGAATCGTACACTTCAAAATGGTTACAATGGTAAATTGTGTGTCCTATATATGTTGCCAGACTCATATGAAAAAGAACGAGAGCAAATTGCCATTCTTGACTAAGGCCATGATCCAGCAGCAAGGCACACATCATTTTGCCTGTGCCAATCCCGAGAGGAACAGTAATGTAGCAATGATGCTTTGCTTTTGTTCCCAGTACGGAGTCCTTCTAGAATCATGGAGGGAAAGCCAAGGGCTGGGAGCCCTGGGGTCTTGTCCAGGCCTGTCCTGGTCTGGCTGTGCATGCTGGGCAAGCCACTTCCTCACTCTGGCCTCAGTTTCCCCTTCTGGAGACTAAGGAGAGGGGAGTGAATGGTGTCCCACATTCCCCGGGTTTGATTTGAGCCCTTCCATGGATCAGGCCACTGTGAGGCAGTGAGGTCAGGCTTCAGAGTCACCTGGTTTTGAGCAGCAGACCTGCCAGTTTCCACTGGGTGACTTTGGGAGTTGCTCATATGTGTGATGGTTGATGCTCACTGTCTGCGGGGACCTTAGCTGAGGCTGTCACTTGGACCACCTGTGCAGAGCCTCTGGTTTTGAGTGGTCTGGGCTTTAGTTGGGCTTATGAGCATCCTTAGGGATGTGCATGGTGTTTTTATGACCTAGACTCCACATACTCCAGTGACTGAGACTACTATATTGCAAAAAGATCATGCACGATACATTCTGGTGGCCACTGACCAGTAATTTTTTCCTCTTCTTCTATTTTCTCTAAGTTATCCGTGAATTGCTTGAGGAAGGCACATAATTGGGAGTTTTCCCAGATTACAAATTGTGCCAGGTCTAACACTGGACTCCTATTGTGTATGTATTTCAGTGCGCCTGGGTTTTATTCAAATAGCCATCAAGGATGGTAATAGGTGCATACACAAGAACAAAACACGGCAAAAGGACAAAGCAACTTAGAATTTCTGCAGTTGGAACAGGCAATAGACCTTAGACACATCGACATCTTTCCAGATGCTAAGGCCAGAGACCTGCTGTGAATATTTTCCTGAAAACCATCGCAAAGTTCTCTCTCATCCAGCATTCACGCCTGCGTTTAGTATTCTGGAATGGACATTTCTCCTCCATCTTCTATTTTTGTCTGACCATCTTTATACATCTTCGGTAGATTTCTTTCAGGAAAATAAGACCACTGTTTATTTCAGGATTTTGCCAGGTCAATAACATTGTCTCTCTCTTTTTTTTAAGACTACAGAAACATGATTTTACCTTCTTTTTAATTTATAGTTAAAATAGTTAATTTTATCATTGATCCTAGCAATTTCCCCAACATCCCAACATTGTTCACAAGATGCACAGATTGAGAAAATAAAAGCATGCTTTTCAAAAGAAAGCAAGCCAAGTTTTTCCGCCTTCTTATAAAAAGTACATCACCCACGAGCCTGATGATAAGGCAAATGCACAGCTTGAGTTGGTTCTGAGAAAATGCCTTAGAAGATGCATTCTAAAAGTGTATCTTGACCTTATTAAGTGAGACTACAAAGTCACAGGGGTACCTCAAGACATCAAAATAGTAGCTGTTAGGAATATTTTCCTTTGGTGTCATTAAGAAAGACATCAGCCAGTGCCGCTCAACAGAGTTCTTTCCGATCAGGATGAACTTGGACTTGAAATGTTATTGGAAGAACTGGCAAGACATTTTCATTTCTTAGTCAAGCAAAACACTGAGGGAACAACTATAAATTAGAAGAAGACAGAAAGCCATAAGAAATATATACTTTTTTTTTTTTTTTGAGACAAAAGTCTCCCTTTTGCCCTCAGTAGACTGCCATGGCCTCATAGTCACAGCAACCTCAAACTCCTGGGCTTCAAGTGATCGTCTTGCCTCAGTCTCCTGAGTAGTTGGGACTACAGGCGCCCACCACAATGCCCAGCTGTTTTAGAGATGGAGGTCTTGCTCTTGCTCAGGCTGGTCCTGAACTCTCGAGCTCAAGCAATCCACCCTCCTTTGACTCCCAGGCTGCTGGGATTACAGGCCTGAGCCACCGCACCTGTCCCCTGGAATATTTACTTTCAAGGAGAGAGTTAGGGGTAGAACCTCCTTGCTGATAGGAGAAAATTGATAACTGTAAAAGTCATATCCTACTATTGACAATCCTTTCAACATTTTTTATAAATTGTTTTTGCACCAAGTAATGGATATTCTTATAAAAAATACAAAGCAAAAACAAACAAACAAAAAAACCCCACAACCCATCTTTCCTACTTCTTCCATCCCACAGTACAGAAATGTGTCTGTTCCCTGTGCCCCTGCCAACAGCCTGGGCAGATTTCATTACATTTCCCTAAGTATTAGTAAGGTCGAGCTTACTAATTTGTTTTTGCTTTTCAGTGAATTCCTTCTTCCCATCTTTGCCCATTTCTTACTTGGGTTGTTTGATTCTCACTTTTTTAAAAAATCAGATAAATACTCTAGATATTTAGAGGAATTTGCAAAATTCTGGAAGGCAAGAATCGTGTCTTACTGCTTTTTGTATTCCTTAGATTTAACATTGTGCTTATTTTTGTGGCATTTACAAAATAAAAGGTTTTTGGTCAAGCCTCAGCTACGGATGACTTTGCAAAGTGGCACATGCATTCGCCAAATAGACATAAGGCAGTGATGGGACTAAAAGTTGATGTCCTGGGAAGTATTAGCTATGTGTAGAAATATCTGGTCAGGAGAGGAAATAGATTTAGAAACACTTTTATTAAGAAATTGGCACATCCTTTTCTTTATTAGAAATTCAAGCAGGAACAAGAAAAACAAACTGAAAGAAAGCTGC
This sequence comes from Perodicticus potto, assembly GCA_963574655.1. NCBI lineage: Eukaryota > Metazoa > Chordata > Mammalia > Primates > Lorisidae > Perodicticus > Perodicticus potto. The sequence goes on along the minus strand of CAUYRH010032716.1, from coordinate 33,680 downwards.
ATTCAAGGACAGCCTCACAGATTGTCCTCCTGGATGAACGCATAGAGCCCACCAGACGGGCTTTCAGTCTCAGTTGTCAAGACAACTGTTCCAACAGACTGTGTCAGCGAATTCCTCACTCGTCCTCGCCCTCCGGCTGCTCACAAAGGTCTCTGTTAGACTGTTAATGTCTCCTTACTCAATAGACCAAGCTTTCACATTGCTGCCCAATTAGGCAGTAATGTGACTCCACTTGGAGAATAACCCTCCACTCCTGCAGACTCACCTTCCTGCTGTGTGCAGGTGGGTCACTCATCACTCTCTGCCCCTCCTCCTGCCCCCACTCCACCTTGCTGCCCTCTGCCTTCCTCTCTGACATCTCCAGATGCCAAAAGGCTTCCTTGACCTTTCCAACCAACTCAGTCAATTTTCTATCCCAGCCCCGCCAATCATTGAAAATGAGGTTCATGCTCTCAGCAAGGCTGGAGGGAGCAGAAACTGGTGGAGCCCTTCTGGAGAGCTTGCTGTCTCTGGGGTTAACTTAGCAAAATGTTCAAAAATCTTAACACTGGGCCTATCATTCAAGGTGAGGAGTTACTTTAAGGATGTAAGGCAACAAAGATAAATTATATATACACGTACATGTAACATATATATGAAAGAAAAGAGAGCGTGGAAAAGGGGGCGAGGTAGGGAGACAATGATGAGACAGGGAGGGGGAAACCTATAGATGAAAAGAAAGTTAAGAGATACATCAGTGGGATTTATTTGGCTCCTAGTTGAACAAATCAACCGTAAAACATATTTGTAAAATGATCAGGTAAATGTGATCATTAATTGGATATTTGATGATAATAGAGCAATTGTTTTTAGTTATAATGAGATTGTACATTGAGTTTAAAAAGGAGTTATCTTTTCATGACCTGTAAGTAAATATTAGCAAATGAAATAATATGATGTGTAAGATTTGCTTTAAAGTTATCTGTTGGTGCAGAGAGAGGAAAGTGAACAGAGAAACAAGATTGACTATTGAAGTGGGATGATGGGTGTATGAGGGTCCATTATAACAATTGATTTTTATATATGTTAGAAAATTTCCGTAACAGAAACTTTAAATACATAGTAACAGTGAATAATGTGCTTAACAGCCCCTTCTAAAGCTGTTATGTAGAATATGTGTGGCATTTGGGATGGAGGCAGCGCTTTGGAATTAGTTTCCCCCAAGGTCAGTTTTGCTCCACCTCTCTCCTTGTCCCTGGCTCCCGTCACTCTCCAACCTCTAGTGCAACTCATGCTTTTCATCTCTAATTCAAAATAATTTATAATAACTTCCTGATTCTGACCCATCTTGCTTCCATCAAGGGTTGAAAAAGGATTTCTCTGTTTTGGCTAAGAGCTCATTGGCCTGATAATCTGGAAAAGTATTTCCCTTGGCAGGGCCTTGGGACCGCCATTCTCACACCCTTCTCAGACAACCCTGGCTGGCCACAGGCCAGGCCCACAGAAGCTGCTCCTGCGGCCCTGCGAGGGAGAAATCAATGTCTCTCGTTCAGGGATTCTACAAAAGGAGTGTTTGTACCAGTCCCTTTCTCAGTTCTCCTGTTGTGTTGGTATTTTGGGTAATGCATGTTTATGTTATTGTCCAAAGGAGAATGCCCACCTTTCAAAGGTAAGCATTAATTCTCCCAAGATAAAAGATCATGTCTTAGAATTGTTGGGTTCACCCGAGGGTCTCGGTACCAGCATGGGAAGACACCGGGTACATGTCATTCTACCATCCGGCCTAAATGACCCCTGAAGTTCTCACAACAATTGGAACTGGTAACTGAAGCAAGACATACATATCTTCCTTACAGCACTTTTTTTTCTTGCTACTTCATTCTTTTAGCAAATCACAGACGTGGGGATGGGAATGGGAGTAAGATCCTTGTATCTCACTTCCTGGGTTTGGAGAAATATGTTCTGTGGCAGTAATGTGAGTCTTTAAATTGTCCAGAGAACCGTGTTCCTTCTACACATACTGAATTCTCCATTAGTAAGTATCCTCAAATGTGACATCTTCGAAACGCCGCAGACTGAGCTGAACTGCTCCCGGTCCTCCAGGTGGAGCCAAACTCATGTGGATGGTGAGCCGCCTCCTGCACAGGGCACTGGGAATTGCCACTGGGAAAGCCCAAGTCCCAAAGGCCAGTGTCGTGTCTGTGTTGTTACCACGGACTTCACGGCTGGTGGTCCAGTTCCTCCTAAGATACTTTTCCCCCAGCAGCCTGAGTAACCTCGCAGAATACAGGTGACCCCCGCATGTCGTTCCCTGCCTAGAATCCTGCAACCCGGCCCCACCAACTTCAGCTTTTCTTAGGACTCAAGTCCAAACCCCTCGGTGGGGCCTGTTGCGTCCTTCACACCTGGACCCGCCTCCCTCTCTGCCTCCTACTGTGCACTTCAGTCATCTGACAGAGGCTGTCGCCTTGACCTGGTCTCTCCCACTTTTGTCTGCTGTACAACAGGTGGGTGCGTAATTGCTCAAAGGAACGAATAAAGGGCTGATTTCTGTGCACCTGTTCAGAACTGGCTCAGGAAGTTCTCCCAGCCCGTAACCGGGTCAGGCGATCTGCTCCCACACCAGCCCTTCACGCATCAGTCCCTTTGTAGAGACCCGCTGATCTCCCTGGGCTCTCTCAGCCCCACATCTGCCCTTCTGCCCTGTATTCCGCTGGGGCTGGAAGTCTGCAGATGACATTTCCTAGACCCCCTCACCAGTTAGCTTCAGATGGCGTTCTACCAACAGGACCGAGGGATGCGAAGGTAGGGAGAAGAGAATCTGTCCCCAACAGCGTGGTGAAGGCGGGGCCTCTAGTGCCCCAGAGGGTGCAGGGGGATGATGTCAGGCTCCGCAGAGCCTTCTGGCAGTTCCGTCACCGCTCAAGGCAGCATCACTCAGCATATCTAGAACCCACTGCAAAGGTCTCACAGTGAAAGGGCGGTGGCACCTGTCTCGCAGACGCTGCTGGTGTTGGCTGCTTCTTATCTTCCAGCATCGGGGTTTCTGGCCGCCTAGTCTGTCTCTTTCTTTCTACATTTCATTTTTTAGTTTTCAGAGCATCCGTGTCACAACTTCTCTGTTATTTATGTTGTAACCCTACTGCCCAGCACACTACATAGAACACAATAGGCTCATAAATGTGAGGATACAGTTTGTGGCAAAAATATTGGGAAGCGTGTTATTTGGGGGAGGGGAATAGGTTTCAATGGGTTAAGTGTATTAAAAATCATATCTACCTTAACTCACGTTCTTACCTCCATCACCCCTCCACTCTCAGCCGTGTGTTTGGGACAGGCCTGCCCCCTGCCCCCCCAGTGGCTCCACGTGTGTGCACACTAAGCAGGTTGGCCAATTACGGCAACACAGGAAGCTTTCTGGAGCCCTTGGGAGTGGGGCTCTCTTTCCCCTGAGACATGCCTCAGAGGGGCTGTAAATGCATTTCTGGGAAAAACCTTACTTCAAGTCTCTTGAGGTCAATATGTCTTCTCCATTCAGGAACTTCACTATTTGTTACTGAAAAAAAAAAATGAAGTTTCCATTATTTTTGTGGCCACAAAGAAAAATTATAATCATAAAATCTTATCTGTGGATACTTCCACGGGCCAGGCTGCTGAGGTTATTAAAGTCATTTTTCTATATTAAGTGAACATAAGAAATTGTAGGCACTTTGGGAAGAATACTACAATCTGATGTTTCCAGTGATCTTGAATGAGTATCCGAACGGTACTAAGGGTGCCGCCTTGCATACAGGGTCATCTGAAGGTTATGTGGGAAGGAGTCAAAGGTATTTCAGACAAGACTGAGTTTGCTACATAGGTGTAAGGAAGAAAGCAAGATAAAAATCAAGCAACAATCTAGTTCCTTTGTGGGTCTTCCTTCCCTACTGTGCATCAAACAAAATCATGTTCTTTGGGAGACTGCCAATTTCACTGCACTCTGTGGATGACCATGTGGCTGAATCATTCTTCCACTGTCTGGCTCTGGTTCTGAATTCCTTTAGCACACGAGAGGACTAGAAAGGGCTGGCCCTTAGCAAAGTTGTGTCAGCTCCCTTCGGGAGCATTTAAATCAAGAAATATGTATTAAGACCCTGTGTGCACAATACTTTGTCAGGAGTTGAAAGCACAGAGTACTCTTTGGCTTTCATTCTTCATTTTATTCCCAGGTCAGGATGACGTGCAGTGTGAAAAATGTAGAACCTGGAGGGGTAGATGGTCACACAGACCTATGTGCAACTGCTGACTCGGCCGCTTTCCAACTTGGTCAAGTCAACTTGGTTAGCTATTTGGGTCTTAGTTGCTATCTTTGCAAAACAGGGATACTAGGACTAATCTCGTGGGGTGATTGTAATGATTACATCAGACAAGACAGATGGGAAGGAGCACCCTAACTGTGCAGTGAGGATTCAGGCTCGATGAGAGGGTCATCTACAGGCAGATATAATGTACCCAGCTACCTTTGGTGACAGCGTCTTTCAGGGTTGCTCTTGTCTATACAGAGTGATCAATGAAATATTTATTAAGCCTTGAAGATGCGGTAAACCCTTTGAATAGGTCCAGAGGGAAAGAGTGCCATATTTTGGTCATATGTGTATAGAGATATACATAATTCCAGCCTCCAGCAGCAGACAGATACTTTGATAACTATGACCTGCTATGCTAGAGAAATGTACAAGGTGCTAGGTGAGCACAGAAAGGGGAGAGGCAAATTCTGACTTATCATGAGCCTGGAAAATCTAGAGGTTCATCAAAATGGTAACTTTAAGGAAAAAGAGCCCCTTAGTATAACTGCTGTATTATCCAAGAGTCACAGCTCACAAGATGCTATTTTCTTCATGGTACACATGAAACTCGATGACCTCCTGATTCCAAGACCAATATTATTTTTCTGCTCCCTTTTCCTTCTCCTCCACCTTCCACTTTTTAAACATCCTTGTAGCCAGAAGGAATCATGCCAGATTCTTTAGACGATCTCAAAACCAGCACGGTGACAGTGCTGTACTTGGTGATTGAACAGGGAAGAGGAGGAGACTGAGTGTCACTGGCTCGGGAGAAGGCTTTTAACATATACTTCCCTACAAGATTGGGTCTGAGTAGACTGGGACTAGTGCCGAGTTAACGACATCACTAACCCACTAGCCAGCCATCAGTCCATTTGGTGCTGCTAGAACAGAATAGCCAAGGCTGGGTACTTTATAAAGAGAAAATGTTTATTTGGCTCCCAATTCAGATGGCTGGAAGGTTCAAGACTGGGCAGCTGAATCTGCTGAGGGCCTCAGGTTGTTTCAACCCATAGAGAAAGCAGAAGGGGCCTGGGTGAGCACAGAGAGAGCACATGATGGGACTGGAAGTAAGAGAGACAGACCAAGGAAGCCGGACCATTTTTTAACAATTTGCTCTTGGGGGATCAGTCCGTTCCCTAAGAGTGAGAATTCACCCCAGCATGAGAGGCATTACTTTATTTACAAGGGATCCACTCCTATGACTCAAACCCTTCCAGCTCCCAACACCAAGTCATTTCAACATAAGTCTTACTGGGGACAAACCATATCCAAACCATAGCATTAGGGAACATATATTTGTTTTTTATCAATACCTATAACCCCAGGCACTTAGCTTGACATATATTTCTATGCCTCCTGTAATATCAGGAAGTTGAGCCCAGACTCTGTCCCTACTCATGGAGGAGAGTGGCCCCTACACTTTAACTGAACCTATTCACAAGTGAGCAATGCTTTGTGCAAGGGTCTCCTTTGCAGGTGGAGTCTTGGCCTCACCAAGTCTGGGAGACCCAGGCACAGTGAACTTTGAGTTGTGTTTCTGACATTTGCAGCCAAGAGCCCTGACTAATGCAATCATGTTTCTGATTTAATGTACTTTTTTGAGGAGACAGAGTCTCACTTTGTCACCGAAGTTAGAGTGCCATGGTCTTAGCCTAACTTATAGCAACCTCAAAGTTCTGCTTCAGCCTACTGAATAGCTAGGACTACAGGCATGCATCATCATGCCCAGCTAATTTTGAATTTTTTTGTAGAGGTGGTGTCTCACTCTTGCTCAGGTTGGTCTTGAACTCCTGACCTAAAGTGATCTTCCTTCCTTAGCCTCCCAGAGTGCTAGGATTATAGGCGTGAGCCACCATGCCTGGCCTACAAGTAAAAATTTTTTGTATATGTTTTGAACTGTATTCTTAGCATGAGTTTTTATTTTTTTAAGTGAAGCCGAAAAGAATCTTAAGGCAGCCATCTATGTTAAAAGAGACTTCAAATTACAGTAACATCATCTACAAGTAGTTTACTAAGCTCTTGAAAGCACTTCTTCTAGACTTTTGGAATTAGAAATGCATGATCTTGAGCCCTTTCACATTGTTTAAAAAAACAGACAATTATTGCTATACTCGCAATCATACATTTTGGTGGGGTAGCATGATACCAAAGAATAGGAATGAGAGCATGGTCAGTAACACCATGAACTTGGACAAATGATAAAGACAATGCACTATGGAAAGAGATCCGAGATGTGAGTGGGCTCGGGTGGCCCCCCGATTTTATGAGAAGTTTGGGCTGTGATCTCTTGGACAGGAAGTGGAGGTCTGCTCCTACTGCTGAGACAGAGTCCATCAACAGAATAAAGAATTACCATGTTGTATTACTTTTCTAGGACTGCCATAACGGAAGACCCCAGACTGGGTGGTTTAAATAACTGAAATCTATGTGCTCACGATTCTGGAGGCTGCAAGTTCAAGATTAAGGTTTCGATGGTTTGGTTTTTTCCCTTGGCTTGCAGATGGCTGCCTTCTTGCTGTTTCCTCACATGGTCTTTCCTTCATGCACATGTGTGTCTGTGTTCAAATTTCCTCCTGTCACATGTATAAAGGTCAATGCTGGGTTAGGGTCTGCCTCTACGACCTTGTTTGACCTTAATAACCTTTTAAAGGCCCTATCTCTAAATACAGTCACATTCTAAGGTACTAGAGTTAGGACTTCACCCTACAAATTTTGGGGGGCACGATTCAGTCCACGGCATAGGTGGAAGCACTTGCTCCTCTTTCTTTTATGGAAGAACCAGCTAGTGAGAACTAGCATTATTACAAGCTGGAGAATATACAGAAAGGAGGTCAAAAAGGACAGAAGGCTGCCAAATGGTCACATGGGAGAGACAAGTGAATCTTGCCTGGGGGGAGGCTGGGGAAAAGGACCCGGTAGTGACACTGAATTAATAAACTAGCCAAAGATGTGGTATGAAGACACACAACAGATGGGCACAGGATCTGAGTATAAAAATAACAGAGTGTGAGAGTAACTGATTAAATTCGCCGTTTCTAGGGGGATTTAGATATGCTTACAGTGGAAAGGGGCCTTAGAGATCAGCTCAGCCACTCGGAATGCCGTCTGCAGCAGCCTGACAGATGGGCACCAGCCTCGGAGCAAACCAGGTCTCCTGGGTTCAGAACCTACAGCTGTCACCGTGGCTGGACATCTCCAGACAATAGGAGTTCTCCTATGTTGAACTTACACCTTTCTTGCTACAACTTTCACTGATCAATCTCAGCGATTAGACTTCTGAAACGATGTGAAAGATAGCCATCTTCTCTTTCCTCTTTTTACGCAACTTTGTAAACCTTGCACATCTGCTACTCCCCTCAGTTTTCAAGTCTTTAACATAATGTACTATCCAATTCCTTCCTGGTTTCTTAAATTTCATGATTTCAAATTCCATCACTCTCCTAATGACTTCTGCTTTGTCACAATCCCAAGGCCCTTGACGAAGGCTCTCACGTGTGAACGGAGGCCATTCCTTCCTGTGAATAGGACAATTGGCCTATCAGAATGTTGCATTAGATTTTACAGCAGTCACTGATGGTCTGTATTAGTAGTTAAGTCACTGGCCTAATGATTAGAAGTTACCTACTGCTGTGTAACAAATGACCCCCACATTTAGCAACTTCAAACAACACACATTTATGTTTACCAGTTTCTGAAGATTAGGCATCCAGGAGTGGCTTCGGTGGGCGATTCCAGCTCAGTCTTTCCTGAGTTCAAAGTCAAGTTGGCTGGGGCTGCTAAGTCTGAAGATGTGGGACATTTGTGAAGCATTTGCTACATGCTTGTTACTCTGCCTGTGCTAATGCTAAGTATTTCCCACGCATCCTCCCTCCAAAGTAGATGATACCATCATCAGCCCATGTAATATATGAAGAAGCTCAGAAGTGATAAGTAACTTACTGAAATTGTTGCTTAGTAAGTAACAGAGCAGAGATGGAAACTTCAGGTCTAACTTCAGAGGAAAATCCTCCATTTTCTTACAGAAGGCCTCTCCTTGCCTTTGGACTGATGACCAGGCCTCTCCAACCTGTCCTTTTATAAATAGTTTTTTGAGTATAGACAAGGCCTCTCCAAACTGTCATTTTATAAATTTTTTTTGAGTATAATTACAGAATTTTGCATTTCTTTTCTGTTAAACTGTGCCATACATAAAACTAGGTAATTTTTATAGTTTTCATATGAAGGCTAAAACCCAATTATAGCATAAGAAATGGGGAAAAGGGCAAGGGAGGGGAGGGAAGGGGGGAGGTAGGCGGAGGGAGGGTGATTGGTAGGATCACACTTACGGTGCATCTTAGAAGGGTACAAGTGAAAATTACTAAATGCAGAATATGAATGTCTTCATATAATGATTAAAAGGCCATGAAGGCTATGTTAAATAGTTCAATGAAAATATTTCAGATTGTATATGAAGTCAGCACAATGTGCCCCATGATTGCACCAATGTACACAATTATGATTTAATAAAAAAAAGAAAAGACAAAAAAACTAGGTAATTTTCATTCTTGATTCTATTATTTCTAAGTTCCTTTCACCCATAATTGTGATCTGCAAATACTACTTGCACACAGAACCAGCATGAAGAAACCAGGACGCACAGATATGTGTACAAAACAGGACACATATTAACATTAGAATAAAAGCCTGGTGACTAAATGTACAGTTGTTGATCTAAATTTGAAAGCTGAAAGTAAAAATTGCCCTCCTTAGGCAGATGTTGACCATACAGACGTGAACATGTATTCAACGTACCTGAGGTCACCCAGTCCTCCAATATTCATATGAAGTTGACTCAACACCTTTGTCTTTTGCCTCCTTTGATGAGATTAGCCTTTTAACATTTCTGCCAATTCCAGAGTTTGAAAAAAATTCTGGTTGTCACTTATGGGTCTGAGATGCTTTTCCCATTTGACTCCAGCTCTTGCCTGCTGCTATTCACTTCCCAGAAGTTTCTCTAATACCTACTCACAAATGACATTATTTTTATATCAGACCTTATGAACATTTGGGAAAATGGATGGGTTTGGCATCAACAGGACATGAAATTGAATATTAATCTTTCCTTTCTTAAAAAGTCCTTTGATCATCCAGGTTGCTTGGTTTACTCTTTCCCTAAAACCCTCGTCTTTCAATTACTCCCACCCCACTCTATTATCTATCTTTCTATCTATGATGGGTGAAGGGCAGTAGTGTGAAAGGGGGGAAGAGTAGAACCAGAGCCCAATCTGTAACTGTGATAATTGGGACTACTCGCTCCCTTTGGACCAGTCTCAATAGCCTCACTTTAGAAAGAAGAGCAGCAAGACTTTTAGTCCTCTATAAAGCTCTAGGCTAACTGTTGCAAATCTAAAGATTCAGTTATTTGCTCTGCTTAGAAGAAAGAATTTGAGGAGGTTTTGCTTTCTTCTTATATTAATTTTTGTGCTTTTGTAAAGAAAAAGGTTTATTTGGTTCATGGTTCCGCAGATTGTATAAAAGCATCACACCAGCAGCTGCTTCTGTTGAGGGCTCCAGGAGCTTCCAATGAAGGCAGAAGAAGGGGAGCAGGTTTAATGGCCAAGGGGGAGTAAAGAATGGGTGGTGCCAGTCTCCTTTAAACAAACAGCTCTCTCTCCCATCAACTCACTCATTACTGGAGAGGGCACTAGACCATTGGTGAGGGATCTGCCTCCATGACCCAAACACCTTCATCTGGGCCCTACATCCAACATGGGGGACTGAATTCCAACATGATTCGGAGGGGACAAACATCCAAACCACATCAACTCTCTCCCCATGACTCTTTATAAATGGAAGTGAGCAGTATGTTTATCTGTTCCACCAGTTTTGGCTTTAGGTAATGTTTTCCTTATTCTGTTCCATGCAGTGTTATACAAAAGTACTACAGGTCAGAGAACCTGACTCACGTCTTCAGTTGCCAGAAACAGTTCTGATTTTTCTTTTTTTTTTTTTTTGGCGTGTCAAAAGATATTTTTATTAAAGCCCTGGCCTTTCCCTCTTTCAATTTTTCCTTTAACACAAACTGCAAATTACATGCTCCAAAGAGAAGAAGAGACAACATGTATTATAGAAAATGGAGATTTTGGCTCACACCAACTAGTCTCTACAAGGGTTCATTCTACATTCAAACGATTTGCAAGCCCCCAGCCATCATTGGTGCTGAATTCCAGCCCTACAAGTGCCCCTTTCCACGCGTCTAGATCTTGACCTTGTAGTAATTTCCTGTACGGATGGAATACAGGACTAACAGGCTCCAGAACGAGCCTGAAAAAGTTTGGGGCCCGAGACCCAACTAAGACCAGGGAACTTTCCCGCCTGCAGGCGAAGGGCAGGCAGCAGGTGCAGAGCGGAGGTCAGTCGCCTCTTGGCCAGCGGCCTCGGAAAGAGTAAAACAAACGGGGCCCGGGGGTGAAGGGGAGGTGTGGGTGGAGGGCGGCAAGGAGAGCGGGTTCCCTCCGGTCTCGGAGCCTCAGATTCGACCGTTCCCCTACAAATCAATCCGAGCTCTCCTCCCCAAAGGGACATCAAATTGGGCGGGAGCTACCGCGAACTCTGACCTGGCGCCCCCGCCAAGGGCTTAGGACCTGGAGGGGACGGCGGATGGGTGGTGGTGGCGGTGACGCCTTTTCCCAAGAAAAGCCGCTAAACGCTGCTTCCTGTCCTCCTCTCCCTAAGCTGCTCTCCTGAGGCGTACCCCAACCCCGCCCCCAAGTAACCCGTACTCTCGGTGCCCTCCAGCTGCCGGTCACCTTAGCCCCTTCCCCACGGGGACTCCCTCTCGCGGCTCACTGGGCCCCAGGACCCGGGGGCGGCACGCGCGGGGCTCGGCTCGCAGACCCCACCAGGAGGGCGGGCAGGGGGCGCCGCTTCGGCCCATTGCCGCGGTGGTCCCCAGTTCTGATTTTTAATAACGTCCCTTTACTCCCCGAATGTGTTCTGGTTTGGATCAAAACTTGTCTGATCACTCTAGTGCAAGAGGAGTTGATGGGCTTTTAGGGAAAAATCACTCACACTGCAATATCGAGGAAAAGGGAAGACTGAGGCTACTACCTGGGGTAACTGGGGCAAAGATTAATTTTGGGAAAAAAAAGCTTCAGTTTAACTCACGTGGTGATCTGATTTCAGGGTTTATAGCACCTGCAGCTAAGGACCTTACCGATATGTCTAGTTTTTGACAGTGAATACAAAGGTTTATTTTTAGAAGACCACGACATGGAATGGGGACTATGGCAGACGCTGGTAACCAGGAGGTATCTAGAAAGATAAAGCCCTGGAACTGCCCTTAGCCCGGTATTCCCACCTCTCCTCCCCGAGGAGGAGAGAACTTCACACCAGAGGGAGAACAAGGGCTTTCTCAGTCTGCGAAGGGAAATTCAATGAGTGCTCGGTCCATGTTAGGACTTTGGGAATTCTAAGATTTTTCTCTTTCGAGGAACAATTTATTTGAGAGGGTAACAGAGCATATAAATAGCTGCTACGTTTATGCCGCAGTAAGGGGAGGCTGGAGTGCAAACTGCCTTAGGTGAGGGGCCGGTGTGTTGAGGAAGACACGGAGGTGCTGAGACCTTACCCCGGGCTACAAAGACGTGAGAAAATGTAGGCACTGAGGAGTGTAAAACTCCTGAGATCCTCATCGGACCAGTCTGGATGGAAGATTAATATCGGACCAGTCTGGATGGAAGATTAATATAGAAACCGGGTGCAGAATAAATCAGAGCAGTGGGCGTGTTGGCAGGAAAACTGGGGAGGAACTAGTTAGCACCCACCAAGATGCTGGGTACTAAGAATCTGGGTCAAAGACAATGGGGGGGATGTAAGAGGCAGAGTGACAGCGGGGAAAAGGACACGCGGACGGGGAGGCAGAGGGGGGCACTCAGAGAGGAAGTTTCAGCTGGCTCCCACGGGAGAGTGTCCTGTGCCCAGACAAGGAAGAAGGTAAGTGGGACTTTTTCAAGGGTGGCGGTGAGGCTGAGGAGTAGTAAGTAGTAGTACAATGAGTTGAGGGGAATTGGGAATATTCACCAGAACAGGGCTGTGCTGGACACATCACTCACATCACGGAATGTCACTCGTGCTACGTACAAAAAACATATTCCTATTTATATACATATCAGTATCTATTAGGGAGAGAAACTGAGCTTTACTATTCCTTCAACAAACATTTCCGAGGGCCTCCGGTGTGTCATGCTGCTCTGGGCTGGGGAGCTCACGGTCCACAGGGATGACACCCTGACGGAGCAGCCCAGGCCAGGTCTTTTCTCCCTTTGTGCTTTCTGCCCCTCCCTTGTTTAGGAAGCTGAGGTTGGGGATAACAACTGCAGAGACGGACAAGCAAACTTTGTAAGTTCCAAAATAGATTCTTAAAAATTTAGAGTCAATAGCTTGCAGGAGCCTCGGCCTTTTGAGTAGCCAAACCCAAGTTTACAGCAAAAACAGTACAGAATTTTTAAGAGCAAGTTCCGCTGTCCCAAAGAATCACTCCACTGGACTGGAGTGGAAGAGGAGGAGTAGGAGGAAGCGGGCTGAGGGAGGAGAGCTGAGAGGGAAGGCAACCCTGCCCTGTGTTCTGGTCTGAGTCCTTGGGTGGGGACACGGCTTTGGAGCTTTGAGGACACAAGGTATCCCACTTCCTGCCTTTTGGAGAGGTGGCAATCCTTGCAAACCAATTGCTCACTTTCTCCAACTTCCGCATTAAAGACCAACTTGGTTGGCAAAGTCTGAATTTTCCAGAGCACCAGGGCCGTAAGGCAGTTTGCAGGCAAATTCTCTCAGTCTGCACAGAAATGCAGCAGGGGCTGGCTCGGAAGCAGCAGGGCTAGTGCAAGGACTGAGCCAGAGCCAGCTGGGAACACAGACATCCCAGAGACGCCAGCAGCGGCTGCAGAAGCTGGGAGGCTGGTAGCGATCGTGGCATTTCACCCAACACCAGCCTGGATAGAGGCTGAGGACTGAGGGCTGAGGACTGCATGCCTCCTCCTCATTGATACTGGCCACAATGAGACCATCCCCACAAGCCCCCCAAATTAGAGGCAACCCAAGATAGAAGGGGTGCCTAGACTGGAAGAGAAAAGCCTGATTTACCTAAGTTTCCCATGAACTAAGTTACGTTTATGCTACTGGGTAGAATGTGAACTCAAAAGCAGCTTAAACTTTATTCTTTGGCAGAGGAGAGTCTGTGGTCTAAGATTGTGCTTGTGTACAGACAGCTGTGGTGCATCGTGGTGAGGCAGGCGGAGCTCTGGGGTCCGTATGGAGACCAACGTGTGGTCTCCCAGCAGTCGGAGGAGGTCACATCTGAGCAGAGCATGGGAGGATCAAGGACAGCAGCAGTACGGAGGTGAAGGGAACTGCAAATAAATTCACAGCAGCCGCAGTGCAGGCTGCACAGTCAAATGCCCGGGGTGCTTAGGCCGAGCCAAAGACCACAGGTCCTTTCACATGTGGGGCACAAAGACTCCCACAGGACTAGAGAAGGGACATGGCAGGACCGCGTTTTCATTTCAGAACTACCATTCTCGGTAACTGCAAAGGAAAGCCTGGAGAGTGTCTAACTCTGGGGGACCCACCTCGGCAGGCCGGGTTTCTCTTTCTCTCTCTCTCTCCTGTCTTGTCTTTACTACTAATTACAGGGACCCTAATCACCACAACATCTCCATCCCCTGAGGAAAGAGGAAAGCATTTCTCCTGGATTTTATAATTTGGTTGGTTGGCTTTGAGTAGTGAAATGTGAAGTGAAAAGTATGGTTCAGTAAAGTTTTCATAGCCCAAGCCTTGACAGTATAAACTAGGACAAACCGATGTAATGTGTAGCACGCAGAAATGTCTCCCCCCCACACGTATACACACAATGTGCCTTCGTGTTACTAAGCGCTTTGAAAGAAACTGAGAAATGTGTATATTTTTACTTACCCGATGTACTTAGAAACGATGACTCGTGCTGTCGTGAGGGGCTGGTTCTCTGACAGTGGTGGGGTGCGGACTCCTGGACAGCCCAGTTCTAGGGAGCAGCTTTGTGAATTGTTTTTCGGAGCTCTCCCTATTGTTCCTTTAGCCCCATCAGTGAGTCCACAGGCCATGAGCTACTTTGTAATCAATTTTCTTCTGTTACAAGAGTGGACTTTGCTTTTCATACACTGACCAAAACAGATTAAATAAGTACGTAGAAAAAAAAAAGCAAACCAGGATCAAATAATGCAGGGGTTAAGATCAAGTACTCTGAAGGCAGACAGCATGGCCTTGAACTCAGCTGTGCATTCTTTAACCAGCTACCTGACAGTAGTGATGGTAAGAATATCTACCATCATAGGGCTGTATGACAACTAAATGAGATGACATATGCCAAGTGCTTAGAGCAGTGCCTGACACACACGAACTGCTCAATAAATGTTTAACTTTGTAACATTAAAATATACTTTGCCCTCAAACAACATGAGAGTTAGGGGCACTGTCTGTCCCCTGCCCTAGTCAAAAATCTACAGATGGAGCGGCGCCTGTGGCTCAGTGAGTAGGGCTCTGGCCCCATATGCCAAAGGTGGCGGGTTCAAACCCAGCCCCGGCCAAAAAAAAAAATCTACAGATGTTTGACTTCTCCCAAACTTAACTACTAATAGCTTAGTGCTGACTGGAAGCTTTACCTCTGTGACCCTAACAACACGTGTATATTCTGGTTTCTTCATCTGTAAACCAAGGGACATGAGATCTCCTTCCTGGGGATGCCATGACGAGCGAATGAGACATTTCTCCAGGGAACAGCTGGGCAGGTTTGGGAGTTGGCGCATGCTCAGTACACATCCACACCCCATCCTCCCCCGCCAGGGACAGGCGGAAGGCTGCACTTGCTCCATTGATGGCACTAAGGGAATAGGAACAATGAGGACGTGTTTTTCACACTTTTACACCTGCTAGAGGATGGCCACACATCCTCACGCTGAGGAGCCAGGAACTTTAGACACTGAGTTTTCTCCCTCTCTGACAAGCTCTGATCATGAGGGCAAAGAAAGCTCCAAGGATGTTTCCTTTAAGGAAACATCGTTATGTCTATCTTTTGGTATTAGGCAGTCCCACTTCTCCTGAGAATCCCCCTCAGGTTTCACAGGGCCACTTGTTTCCTTCCTGCTATTAAGACACACCACAAGTTCCCGGATCTAAGGTGCTGAAACTCTCTTCTCTCTCAAGGGTGCCGGAACTCCTGACTGTAACTGTTCACCTAGTAAAAGTGAGACTTTCACAACAAGAAGAGCTAACCTTTATTCAGTCAACAAACGCTGAGTACCTTCCTGGGGCCACGCACCCTGCTAGTCGTCAGGGCACACAGAACATGTAATCAGTAAACATAAAGGTGCAGGAAAACAGCCAGGTGTCACCGAATGAGTGAAAATTTGCACAATGGTTCATTAGATGTCTATTAAGAAGATCACTACAGTTGATGACATATAAAAAAAGTTGAATCTTGAATGGGAGTCTGGGTGCCAGCAGAGCATCTGGAAAGAGGGTCTGAGCTGTGGGTAGGACCTAGCTGGACAATCGCAGTTGTTCTTCGGCAGTTGGGACAATTTTTAATAGTCCACTTTATTGTTGAATGGTTTTACTAATGTCTGAAAAATTCATTTTAAACTCCTAGACTTACAATTCCAGTTACTATATAAAGAAAAGTAAATAAACAAATAATGGCAAAATATTGACTATGTACCCACAATATTTCAAGGCCTGGGGAGAGCCCCAATTTTGTTACCAACTGCAAAGAGAAATCTCTAGTAGGTGGACACAGGAGAGGGAAATGTTTTGAGCCTGACATGAACATCTCTTAACAGCAGTGGTGTCAAACACTTCTGTTGTTGCAGAAACAGTCCCAAAACAGTGGTGAGGAAGAATCCCGCAGGCAGAAATGAGCTATTTTTTCATCTCCAAAATTGCACTTCCAGGTCCGCGGTTCTTGGCGCTGCAGATGTTGCAGAACTGTGCAGCGGAATTCTAAAATGCAAGTAAACCACAGATTAAAGAGATGGGCCTTTTCTCCTCTCACATTCAGAAATATTATGGCAGCATTCGTTGGGAGCAGACAGAGAGGAAGTGACAGAATGCCACTCCCTTTTCGGAGGATTATTTCTGGTTCAAACAGGATTTGGTGTAGACCAGCTGTTATTCTGTGGCGCTAGCAGGGACCCCCCCACAACAGAACAAATCTCATGTGACCTGGAGGAACACGATGATGCTAAATGTTAAGAGCACTGCGGCACACAAGTCAGGCTAAGGGTCTTCTCTCTATTGTTCCGTACACCTCTACAGTATGGCAGGCGTCAATCTGATCCAAATGAATTTTCTTACGTGGGTATGCTTTTATCCTGTGTACTAGATAGTACACTAAACATTTTACATTTGAAAAGTAGATACATTAATTTTCCCCTGATACAAAACTATTAATTTAAAAAGCCCATGGGGGGGGGACGGTGGGCTGTGCTCTGAGCACCTTCCTCTGACCACAGTCACTCCTCTCTGCTGCTGGAGCCAAGATGCCAACTCACCATGCTGGGCACGGGCAGGCACTCCTTGTGGAACATGTGCCGGCAATGGAAGACCACCACGCTGAAGGGCTTAGCTGCATCTGGGGACGGGGGGAAAAGAACTGAGTGCCACAAGCAGACCAAGATCTCTTAAAATCGTTCTTGAATGAAAGCCAGCCGTAGTTCAATCTTCCTGAAATAGGCTGCCTTTGGAGGGTGGCTTATTTACAGAAGCATCCCTGAGCGGTGCTTGGATCAAACACAAAGCAGGCATCATAACCATGCCACTCTGTGACTTAGTTTACTTGCTTGGCCTTAGTGTCCGTGAACCTGGACTACCAATGGAGGACAGGTGCAGCAACCTTTATTTTCCAAACCAGAGTCAGTCTGTGTCCGTGCATCCCTCCCCCATAATCATCACATACCACATACTTCTGTCAAGTTTGTGGCTTTATAAAAAGTCATTCCCAGTTCACCTGCCACCTTTGCCAAGACCACTCACTGATTTCAGTGGCAGACCTGGTTAAAATTCCGGGCTGTGACCCTGTATTTTACTGCACTCCTGTCTGTCCCTCCTCATCTGTTCCTGCTCTGTGTGGCTAATTTATCTCTGGTAAGATTTGGTTTCCTGAGCAGATTAAATTGGGAATTTAATCTAACTGTACAGAGGGATGCACGTGGTCTCTTTCTATTGTAACACTGCCCCAAACACCATGAAAGCTCACTTCTTTTCTTCAGCTCACTACAGTTGTTTTTAACAGAAGCTCTTACAAATCTAAATCCTTTTCCATTCCATCTAAATGGAATGACTGCTCAGGCTGCTGCCCTATTAAATACTCCCTTAATGCTGAGTAAACGTGAGGTCAGCCAGGTCTTTAGCCTTTCTCTATGCTGAATTTATATTATAAAAGCCTTTTTAGCAACCTGACAACTACGTGCTTTTTAATTTCAATGTTCAAATTATGTGAATCTCCTCTGCTCATGTCATAATGAACCTTAAGTAAGGTGCTTTTCATTATAGATGAAGACCAAGAACTAGAAAAAAATGCTTATGGCTTTTAAGGAGACACAGTCGTAAACAGATGGTGGGTATTATGTTGCCCATGAAAGGTGAGATGACCTGGGAACTCAGAACCACACAACAGAGAAAAAGATGAAAGAAAAGGGAACACTATCCAGAATTTTTTCCCCATACACACATGGTTCTCTTCTACCTTGGAATCTAAACTGATGATTAGGTTTTTTTTTTTCATTTTACCCTAGAACAGGGGTTTTTACAGACTGACCCAGTAGCTAGTAGCATCACCTGAGAACTTGTTAGAAAAGCATGTTCTCAGGCCCCATCCTGGAACTTCAGCCTGGGTTTATCAAGCCTGCCGGGTGCTGGTGTCTTACCCCAGAGCTTGAAAACCTCAGTTCTAAAGAATGGCACCAACATTTAACCAAGAGGGATGAAATTCTTCCCCAAG
Source organism: Perodicticus potto (assembly GCA_963574655.1). Lineage (NCBI taxonomy): Eukaryota > Metazoa > Chordata > Mammalia > Primates > Lorisidae > Perodicticus > Perodicticus potto. The sequence goes on along the minus strand of CAUYRH010032716.1, from coordinate 15,368 downwards.
GCTGAGCATTGTTGCTCACGCCTATAATCCTAGCACTCTGGGAGGCCAAGGCGGCTGGATCGCGTGAGCTGAGGAGTTCAAGACCAGCCTGTCTCTACCAAAAATATAAAAATTAGCCAGTGGGTACCTGTACTCCCAGCTACTGGGGAAGCTGAGGCAAGACAATCACTTGAGCCCAAGAGTTTGAGGTTGCTGTGATCTAGGCTGCTAAAGCATTCTACCCAAGGCAACAGAGTGAGACTCTGTCTCAAAAAAAAAAAGAAATTATTCCTTAAATTGGATTATTCTGGAAGTGGCATAATTTTATAAATAGTAATTAGCAAATTTCAAAATTTTAATTTCACCCTTTATTAAGATACATATTTGAGGAATGTTTTGTCCCTCCCCACTTTCTTACCTGATGGAAGAATAGGGGAAAGGCACGATTCACAGATATTCTCCTCTGTAAGAAAACACACACACCACTTAGGAGCATGTTCTGTTTCTACCTGCTCTGCTGTTCGGAATACATGGCATGCAATTCCAGATGGTTATTTCAGTCTTACCCACCATCAACTAGAACTCCTTTCATTTGAGTCCGGTGCATTTTCTTCAGTAAGGACAAAGAGTCAGCTACGAGAATCTTCTTGCAGCCTTCACGAAGCAGAATCTAATGCACATGTGTTAAAAGAAAAGCCATCTTAAATAAGCTCGGAGATGGGGTGAAGGTGCACCTGGGGGAGTCCGGGAGTTGGACTTACTAGTTCTCCTGCCCCCAGCACCCACTTCCCTCCAACTACTGCCAGGCAGACCTTTCCAGCCAGGATTCAGCCATCACTCTGCACTTTTTCTTACAACCATAACGTGGCTCTGTAGCGTTTGTAAAAACCAAATATAACTTCCAGAGTCTGACAAAGAAAGCTGCATATTAACGGACCGTATTGTTATCTTAAAGGGCTTTTTCGTACACATTCTCTTTGGCAGATTCTACCCCCGCGTGATCTGTTCATTCCAACCTTCAGGTCTTTTTCCAAGATGGAAAACCCGCCATTGCAAAATTGTGCATTTCATAAATCCATCTATTTGCTGCACAAATATGTCCTGGGCCCTCTCATGTACAAGGTTGCAGACAATAAACTGCTCAGACGTGATCTCGGTCCTAAATTCCCTGCAGGCTGCAACCTGTCTTCCCAAATCCAATCCAGGCCACTCAGCACTGAGCAATCAATGCAGAGTGTGTGCGCCACTAACCTCCACGTCTGCTGACCCCTGGGGCTCACAACTGGAAGATGACCACAAATTTTAATATTCTGTCATTAAATTCATTTTCTTCTTCTTCACCCAAGCATTGTGTGTTTCTCTGTGCATTTTTCTTGGTCCTCTGTAGGCTTTGTATTATTTTTCCCCTTCCTGTCTGGAGGATGACGAGACAGATCACAGCACATCACCAGTCTCAGGTGTCGGGAGCACAGGGCAGGGGACGATGCCCACTCCCGCTCAGCGTCAGGGCTGCTTCAGAAGCGGTCGTGTGATGGAACCTTCCAGGCAGCCAGCACACAGGTGGAAGGGGAGGCATCTACCTTTCACACCCATTCTGTGGGCCACAGTGGGAGCTTCCACCCTCTGCTGGGTTTTCTTAGGTGTAAGTAGGAACCTGGGGGAGGCCCTGTGAGGCACGCTTCAGCCAGGAATCATTTCTCACCAGAACATGCAGCCGCTTCACTCAAGGCCTATAGGACCGAGAGGCCTGGGGCTGTCCGCGCCTGTGGCTCTCCGCTTTGGGGCCCACGTGTCTCTCATTACGTTGCATGTGTGTGGACACCGCCATCTCACCACAGGCACCTCTATGGCTGGGAAGCACAGGTCTCCCCGTGGCGAGTTCTGCAGTCACAGGCGCCTTGGCTTTCTTCAGATTAGAGTCACTCTCAGCTCTCAGACTCTGATGGGCATTTTGTTTCACGGATTAAATTCACACCAGCAGGGAGGGGAAGTAAGGAGCAGCCAATCACGGTCCTCCATCCCCAGGGGTCTGCAATGACACGTGTTCCTCCATAATCCCTGAAGAGCACTGGCTCTGCGTGAATCCAGCCCATCTTATGTGAAGGCAAATATTCAGGAAAATGTAAATGCTGTCCAGATTAAAGATATATACCTGACATGTCTAGCACTGACAAGAAATGACCTGATTCTCGAATTCCTACATTAAATGAGAAACTGCCAATGAAATGTGGTTCTTTAAAATTCTACTAGAAATAAAATATTTTGGATTTTATAAAGATACTAACATTTTAACAGATATTATTAAAACATTCAAGAAGAAGAGAAAAACAAAGTAAGAAAAATATCTAAGAAATATTGATCAGTGAATTGTAAGCAAATTTATAAGCAAACATATCAAGCAGCCCAGCCTCCAATAATAAATATGAAACTTTAGAAAAATACTGCCCATTGCAACATCTCTGGTAAAACGCTCCAAAAAGAAACGGCTCTGACCCTCCGTGGGTGCCCAAGGCCCACTGCATGAATAATACAGGGGGACGGCTGAGCGGCCGTCTAGACAGAAGCCAGGGCGTCTGCAAGCAGAAAAGGAAAACAGTAAGAACGGCAAACCCAGAAGGAACCATCTCCTCACCACGGTTACGTTTTTCTAAATAGGTTCAGAACAACCTGTCTGCCCGCAGAAAGTATTTTCTAGGAAAAACATTCAGAGGCGCACAGCTAGGAGAGGGGAAAGTACACAAATGCAGCTTACTGTGTTACTTTCTACTTCATTTGGTTAAAATCCAAGGTTTCAAATCAGCAAACATGAAAACATTTTAAGTTACATTCCATGATGCCAGGCAGGTAGGTACACTTTCTCATTTGAAGAAAGCGATTGTTTATTCTACAGCATCTGTGATAATTTGAAAGCCAAGGTGAAAGGCAGCTTAGGATTATAATAAATTACATACACTAGTATAGTTTTCAGACATACAACGAGGCATTATCCTGACTGTGGATTCCCAGTGGCAACTACATCAGTGACTCACAACAAATGTGCAGCTAATGGCACGCCTTTTACCCCCAAGAGCTGTTATTTGGAATTTCCCATGAATGCTTTTATAATAAAGACACTGATGGCTTACAGTCAGATGCCTCAGCGATTGGTATAAGGAGGTCACCTTCACCCCTTTCTGACCTTTACGCTCGTGATCTCTGACTACGTCCATCTTTCCAGGTCATCTTCCTCAATCTACTTCCCCAGCTATGGACAATTGACATCTTCCTGTCTCCTTTCTAACCTGCAAATGTGATGTTCTTTACTTAGGGGCACATGCACACTTTCTTCTATTCCCTAGATTTTCAATAACCAGAATAGCATTGGTCACTGGCGTGCTTACCCTGAGCACAATATTTGATTACTTTGTGCTGATTTTTTTTTTTTTTTTTTTTTGAGATAAGGTCTGGTTCTGCTGCCTAAGCTGCAGTGTGGTGGCGTCACTGTAGCTCACTGTGACCTCAAACTCCTGGGTTCAAGAGATCCTCCTGCCTCAGCGTCCTGAGTACCTGGGACTATAGGTGTATGTCATAACACCCACCAATTTTTAAAAATATTTTATAGAGATGGGATCTCATTATTTGGCCAGGCTTGAACTCCTGGCCTCAAGTGATTCTCCTGCCTTGGCCTCCCAAACTGCTAAGATTACCAGCATGAGCTGCCAACACCTGGTCTCTAGTTTTCTTTTTTAAAAATGAAATATTTAGGAAGAGGAGAAAGAGGGAAGGGGAGGAGGAATGTGGAAGGAGGGAGAGTATTTGGGGGGACCTCACCTAATGTGCATGATGCAATGGTACATTTCAAAACTATTAAGAAATGAGTATAATTGTGAGGGATGTGTTACTTAGCTCAAGGTAAGCATTCACATTGTATATTGAAGAAGTACCCTGAACTCCATAAATGCATCAATATACAAAGTTATGATTTAATAAAAAATAATTAATAAAAAAATTATCTCCACTTTGGGGGATCCCATGGTGTAATGCAGGTTATAACGAAAAACAATCTAGCTGTATTGCAAACATATGACATGAACTCAATAAAGAGCATGGGGAGATTAGGGGCTAACCTAAGTAACTTCAGAAATCAGTGGAATCTGTAAAAGGAATGATACATAAGCACTATACTCAAATGAATAAAGTTTTTTCATCAAAGATTACAGGTTACCAATTCTGAAACCACCATACTGGAATTCAACATGAAAGTGAATTGTTAGTGGATACTGCAAACCATGAGTTTCACTAATGGAATGGGATAAAACAGACAAGCAGAAGGAGAATGCTAGAATGATCAATGAGTGTTGGATTAGAGTTGGAGATATCTGTATGATAACGTGAGCTGAGCTTAACATAATTACAAATGAATACAGTTATCTATTTGCACATATACAGCAGTGCAGGACACTCACATATACCTTGTATCTCCTTCCTCTGTCGGGCAAGAGGGTCTAGCAGCAACAATGCCCAGTAGCAGTGAGTATTTCTAGCATTCAGGCCTTAGTTTCTATAATAATATCTTTCTTTCTTTTCTTTTAAATTTTTTAGAGACAGTCTCACTTTATCACCCTTGGTAGAGTGCTGTGGCATCACAGCTCACAACAACCTCCAGCTCCTGGGCTTAGGCGATTCTCTTGCCTCAGCCTCCCAAGTAGCTGGGACTACAGGTGCCCGCCAGAATGCTGGGCTATTTTTTTGTTGCAGTTTGACTGGGGCTGGGTTTGAACCCGCCACTCGCAGTATATGCGGCCGGCATCTTACACACTGAGCCACAGGTGCTGCCCAATATCTTTCTCCCATAAAAGGCACCAGGACTCCTTAAAGAAACGGGGGCTTCTAGACTGGGGCAGGAAATGTAAAATGTGCATATGACCCTAGAACATCCCATAGTGCCGGAAGCTGAGGAATTGCTCAAAGATACCTCCGTGAAAGGGATATGTCAAAGGCAACAGGAACCGACTAAAAGCCCTCACAATGGCCAAAGCTGAAGCAATACGAGCAGCACAATAAACAAGGTAGTATTGGATTATTATTCAAAGTATAGAATAAACATAAATGAGCCTATCTGATAGAAATAACTGGAGAAATAAATAATTCGGGGAAAGAGAAAGCTCCCGTGCAGAAGAATTCAAAATAACTTACATAGATACTAAACTGTCAAGGTGGTAGAGCATATGTCCCCACAGATTAACTAAGGGCCACGCAGAGTGACTTCTTCTAAAGAATATAGTGTGGAAAGGGGGAGAAAAAACTAACTGTCCAGTGGAAATACCTGGCGAGCCTGACTTCAGCCGGATGAGTGAGGTTAACATCGACAGCGGTAAGTCATGCTAACAGCAAGACTCTGGAGAGGCCATGATGAGACTGGCGCTTGCCCTCTGAAACCCGGAACTCTGGTGCGATCACAAGAAACACATCAGCAAACTACGACCAAGAGATGCTTTACACAATACCTGACTGGTACTCGTCAAAATTGTCCAGGTATCAGAAGCACAAAAAGTCAGATCACCTGTGACAGACAAGAGTCTAGCCTGACCTGAGGGCCAATGGCATCCTGGGACAGAAAAAGGAAAAAACTAAGAAAATGTGAGCAAAGTGTGGAATTCAGTTAGTACAGATGAATTATTATTATATACTCTATAGCGTGTAGTATATAATACATATATAATTATGTTATTACATGAAATGTATGATTATTATTATAATAAATAATATTGCTATTGTTTTAATATATACAATATGTCATAGACCCTCCATAGTTGGCCACCTCCCTACGTTGACCACCTCCTGAAGTTGATCTAATTTTCATAGACCAGACAGCCACCATGTGTACATATCAGTACAGCAGGCCTAGTTCCTTATGTTGACACCTCTGTATGTTGACCAGTTGGTTACAGTCTTGTGGGTGGCCAACTTACAGAGGTTCTACTGTGTACATATGTGTCATATTATTCTATTAATTAGTTGTGACCAATGACTTATTAGTGACTATATAATTGTGACTATAGTAAGATGTTAGCAATTGGGAAAATTATCTCTGCACAATCGTCACAACTTTTCTATAAAACTGAAACTGTTTTTAGAAAAGGTTATTCAAAACAGTAATGGAACTAAGAAATTCTTCAACTCAAAATAACGTCATAAAAATAGTGAATAGGACTCTCAGAGTCAGCTGATTTTAGACATGATATAAACAAGGAAAAGCAGACCAGGTGACAGACCTAAAACGATTTTATTTTGCTGGTTTTGTCGGTTTCCCATCCCCTGTCTGCTGTCTGTGCAAGTTGTAGTGCGAGGCCATCTAGGCTTTTGTGTCATTTGCAAACAAAGCCCATGACCTTTCACTAAATTAATGGAATTTTTAAAGAACAAGTACAAACCAATGTTTTCCAGTCTAGTGGTGTGTAGAATTTGTTTCTAATGGAAAAAAGAAAAAAAAAAAAAAAGGACTAAAATTGTAGCAGCATCATTCATGGTTCCTAACAGCAAAAACAGGTTCAAGGCATTCCATCACTGGTGAGCTTATAAAACGAGATGCAAGGGTGGTGACAAATCTGATGCTCACAGAGAGAAAAGAAAACAAATGATTGTCAAGAATTTTTGTTTTACTAGAAGACCCACCTGGTTGTTGTAAACTTTCAGTGGGTATTACATGGCATTACTGCTTTTATCTCACTTGTAAGTCACCTGAAATGTTTCCTATAGCTACACGAAATCACTGATATGCTGAGTATAAATTAGTTCTTGGCCTATAACAGGTAAGGAAGTCGTATTCATCCTTTCTTCTATTGATTACTGAAAACTCTTACCATGGAAGATACAATTATTAATTTAGCCACTACTCTGTGAGCCCTGCTAGAGACCGTAGATTGTGTTAGGGTCAGCATCAATGTGTGTCAGTCAGGGTTGAGGCCAGGCAGGGCAGGGCATCAGTCTTTAACGAAGAGACATCCCACCTGGGTGTCAACCCAGTGCTTTAGCACTGTCAACGATCAACAAACATTCCCTCTAAACTTGACTCAAGATTGAAGAAAACTGTAAAACTCATGCATATGATAAAATCATGACGATTTTGAGTTTATGCCTTTGCAGCAAGATGTGTGATGAAATGGGCAGTGACAATGACAGATACTCGCCTTTTCTTAACTTATACTATACTAGTCACAGGGAGACAGGTGCTCATGGTAGCTATTTTGCTGTCGTTCCTGTTATATTGATGAATAAGTTTTGAAAAGGTAATCTTTGCACCTGGTGCAAAATGTATGAGGTCCAAAAGTGTATACATATCTAGAGAGGGAAAATATGAAGTCTTTCCACTCTAGTCTCTCTCTTCCTTGGAACCAAGCACTGCTACCAGTTTCTTCCTATAAGTTGTTGACATGAAAAATAAAATAAAAATTTGATGCGTGTGACTCTTTGTTAGATGTGTCAGGTAGACTAGCTGCTTTTATCACCGTTTTCTTCTGAAATGCCCAAGAAATGAAAATATAGGGATTAAAAAGGCATGGACCCAAAGGCTCTGAAGAGTAGATGGATGGGGAGTACCAAGTCTTCCAGCACAGAGGAATTCGAAACTTATGTTGACAGTGGAAATGGCCTACAAGGAAGACTGTTAGCCTTGAAGGGCTCCCAAATTTCAGGGATGCAGGAGCCAGACCCAGTCTGTTCAGCAGGGAAAACTGAACTTGGGAGATGAGGTTGAAAGCTCTGTATAAGATACACGTAAATTAGGGACACTCCTCTCCCCACACAAGTTTCTGCTGCCTGGTGACATGACCGCATTCTGGAAGTATTGGGGTTAAATCCTCGGGAATTTGAACCAGAGAGATTGTGTTCTCAGAAATCCCAGGCACAGCTGTGGGCAGAGCACCTTACTTAACATGAAAGAAAAGTCCAACGATGATACCACTCAGCTTCCTCTTCCCCTTGGCTTCTGGAAGGCTGTCTCAGGCTACCCCTCCAGGGAGGAGGTAGAAAGATCATCCCTCATGAACAAGGATCAACCAAAATATATACAGGAATTCATAGTTGGGAATTGCTCAAGAGAAAAACGGTAACAAGACTGCCTTCATCAAAAGCTCTGCCCGTGTACTGAGGTCCCTTTAACTTTGCCTCACTAGTGGGGACCACCTTGCCCTGAGGAAAACTTCATGACAGATGTGCTATAGTGGAAAGGAAGAAGCTCAGAGCAAGCAGAGATGGCTTTATAGGAGAAACGAAGCTTTAAAAATCTTTTATTTATATCCATAGAGACATAGAAGAAAATACAGCACTATGAAACAGAAACAAAATATTATGAGAAAGGAATACCACATACTAGATAAGAAAGAAGAAAAAAGCTTTGGGGAGTTAAAAATATGACAGAAGAAAACATTCAATATACATTTTGAAACATGATGTTGAGAGACTCCCTCACAAATTCAGTGGAAAGACAGATGAAAGAAGAAACCTGAGCAATCGGTTTGGTAGGGTTTGACAGCTGAAGAATCAGAAAAGACAAGGAAAATGGATGAGGAATTTTTAAAAACATACTTCAATAAAATCTCCTTATCTGAGGTGTATTAGCTTCTAGATTGAAAGTCAAACTAAATATCTATCTCAACAGAATTTTTTAAGAAATAAAAATTAAAAAATTCCTCACATGATTTTAGAATCCTTAGGAAAAAAAGAGGATGATATAAGATGAGAGAGAGAAAGAGAGGCAGGGGGAGAGAGAGAGAGAAAACATCAGCTTATACAAAAACCATGGAAAGTAGATGTCAATGACTTCAAAATTCTGAAATAAAATTCCATTTATAATTTTGTAACTAGCTACATTACCAATCAAATATGAATGTAAAATTAATGTATCTTGGATCTGAAAAGTCTTACTGATTTTTATTTCTTTTGTCTACTTGCCCATTTGTTCAGGAAGTTACTGGAAGATGAACTTTATTGAAACGAGGAGGTAAAAAAGAAAAACAAGCAAGCATGGGACTCAGGAAAGGAAGGGAGCTGGCACTGGCAAGAGATGAAGGAACCCCTGTAGGCTGATGAATGGAGATCCCAGGGACGGAAGGGCTAGGGATAAACAAGTTCAGGTTCCAACAGGGAGAGGAAGGGAGTCCCAGGGGAGATAAACGCATTAACTCATATGTTCACAGCACCGTACATGAACATCTGTGGTGAACTTGGGCTTGAGCTGGTGATGGATACTTGGACAACAAAGCAAGTAAGAGAATCAGAAAAAGTAAAACCTTGTTCATGACCACATGGCTCAGCTTGAATAACAGTATGCAATAAAAATAAGGTGAGGAAAATAGTTACCTAAATGAGGCACGAGAAACCTACATTTGGAAGGATTCCACATGGATGGGTCGCTTCTGTGTCTGGTGGGAGAGGGGGACACGGAGAGTTGAAGCAAGAGACTCAGATTCTCATCATCCACAGTCGAAGTTCAAGAGATAATATCTAACAACTGAACAAAAGTCAAAGACTTGTAACCATTTTCTTCAGAAAGTTAAAGGCAAATGCCAAGGGGAAAAAAGCAGTTAAAGGAATTGAAAGTTGTCTCTAGAGAAATTCTGTTACAGATATAGAGAGGCAGGGTAGGAATAGTTTTTTGTTTGACTTTATTTTGTTTTTAGGTCTTTTTAGAATTATTTGGTCTTTTTCAACAATAAATAACAATAAATAAATAAATAAGCAAGCAGACAAATAAGTGAGAGAAAAGAATTTGACTGCTGGAATAAAAGGGTATATTTTGGTAATTTCAAGAGGTTTACCTAAACTGTTATTTCCCAATGACCTACTTAGTATCTAAAGTAGCTTGAACTATCACTTCAGGCATAAAATGTTATAATTTTAAGGTTGAGAACTCAGACATCAGGAGTTTACAAAAAGACCTGACTTGGTACAAATGGCTCAATTGTTAAAAATTGACTCTTTCCATCACTCGCTGATTTTCTTTTCAATTTTCTTGTCAGGATACAATTCAGTGATGTGTTATTTAAAATGAAATAAAAGAGCTGCAATAAATACAGGCAAATACAGAGCACTGAGTCCAGTGGAAGAATAGATGATGAACTCATTTGCCTGTATGTCGTGAATTGAGACACTCTACTTTGTGGCCTTGTCTAACAGTATGTGGTAAGTAGTTTTCAATGAGAAACCACTCAATTTTCCAGTCCACCTTTGGTCCAAATATTCCTAACTCTCTCAAGAACAAGCAAACATTTGCCATTGCCATTCCTGAGGGCCCATCATTAAGAATTAGCGCTTTCTGACCTGGGAGAAATTAAGTGAACAAAAATTGACGAGATGAGGCCAGGCCTGTAGCTCAGTTGGTAGGGCGCCAGCCGTGTACACCAAGGCAGGCAGCTTCGAACCCAGCCCCGGGCTTGCCAAACAACAATGATAACTGCAACAACAACAAACAAATAAACAACAACAAAAAATTGACAAGATGAAGAATTTAACTGAACCATCACTGAGCTGGGTGCCACTGGCTAAGCACAAGATTGTGAACAATATCTCTCACACCATGAGATGAAACATTACTGATTTAAAGTATACTTTATTTTTTAATTGTTTGGAAAAAATTATGGTAAATTTTTAAGACTATGATGAACATCGTTAGGTCAAATGTGGACCAAACTTGCCCATTAACATGCCTGCATTGGCTGGTGTTTGGTTAGTGGAAACCTTGAGTCCTATCAGCGGGCATCCTTTCTGATGGGCCGGGTGTCTTTTCTGATTGGTTTCTGGCCTTCTGTTTTCTTCCACATTCTGTCTCTTTCCATGGTTAATATAAATCTAGTTCTGACAGGGGTTTCCACTGATAGTTCAGGGTTTATCAGCACCATATGGAAATTTATACAGTCAAAATAAGCACCTCTTCTCATTTTTATCAAGTGCTAGGTTTTACAGTGGTCATAGGGAAAATGGGGATAGCAATGGCTTCTTCCCTGCTTGGAGAACTTTACAAATTATTCCTCTCCATTTTTCCTCACTCGGTAGTTACGTTAACTCTCCAGGGAAAACCAGTTTTCTTTGAAAATCAGACTGAGAAATTTTGTTCTAGTGCACCAGCAACTCTTCCTTCTTTTTCTGAAAGATTTAAGACCTTCCAAAGCCCCTGTGGAGGGCTCGAGATGAAAGTCACACATCTGGTCTGTCCTCGGGAGACCTGGCCATCAGAGGCCCACCGAGAGATGCTCCAGGGGCTACACAGTGTAGCTCCGAGTGTGGCCTCCAGGTCAGAGGGGCTGGGATTGAGGCCTGTCAGCACTGCTTACTAGCTGTGTGACTGTTTTCTAAGAAATCTGTTCTTAGAAAACAACAAAACCAGACTCTGAGCAAATTGCGTGGGAAGTTACTCTGTCTAAGAGGTATAAAGGTGGAAAGTACAATGTGTTTTGAAACATGCACTTGTGCCACTGGTCTCAAACCATTTTGGCACTAGGGACTAGTTTCATAATCTTTTCGTGGACTGGTATGTGTGTGGGGGGGAGGAGGAAGGATGTGGTTTTGTGATGAATCAAGTGCATTACATTTATTGTGCACTTTATTTCTATTATTATTATTACATTATAACGTGTAATGGAATACTTATAAAACTCACTACAATGCAAAAATCAGTGGGAGCACTGAGCTTGTTTTCCTGCAATGAGACAGTCCCACGTGGGGGTGATGGGAGACAGTGATACCCAAATGTGTTGGTCATGCCCTCAGCTCCACCGCAGATCTCAGGGATTAGAGTCTCATAAGTAGCACGCAACTCAGATCCCTCACTCACACCGTTGACAGTAGAGTTTGCGCTCTGAACTAATGCTGCTGCTGCTGATCTGTTAGGAGGAGGAGCTCGGGCAGTGCTGAGGGCAATGGGGAGCGGCTGTGAGTACAGGGGGAGCTTTGCTGGTTTTCCTGCTGCTTGCCTGCTGCTGTGTGGCCTGGTTCTACAGCCTGGGGACTGGGGACCGCAGGCCTACACTATCTGAGATCTAGGGTGCTCATCTATAAATTGAAGGATTATCAGTGTCCCACTCACAAAATTATTGTAAGGATGAGATTAATTAACACATATAAAACATTTAGAATAATACTAGGCATATGTGTTTAGAGGCTGGTAAGAGTTTACTGTGGCCAGGCACTGTGACTCACACCTGTAATCTGAGCACTTTGGGAGGCTGAGCTGGGAGGGTCAGTTGAGGTCAGGAGTTCAAGACAGGCCAGAGCATTGCGACACATTGTCTCTACAAAAACAGAAAAATTGGTGTGGCATGGTGGTGCATGTCTGTAGTCCCAGCTATTTAGGAGACTGAGGCAGGAGGATGACTTCAGGAGTTTGAAGTTGCTGTAAGCTATGATGACACCAGTGTACTTTAGCTTGGGCAACAGAGTGAGACTCTGTCTCAGAAAAAAAAAAGGAAGTTACTTGCAAAGAGGCAGAGCTCAGTGCCACTATATAGAAGATTGTTGTCACCATTTGACACTCTGAAAAATTCATCCTCATTTCAGGGCCAAGCACAGGCCAACTAACAGTCATGGGATGGGCAGATTTGTGCAAAGAACAGGAGGGGAACTAGAGAAGCTGTAACATCCTCTCCGCTTCTATTTGAGGGTCTCAAGTCTGTGCCACATGGCCTGATGCTGGTTAGCGGGACTCCAAGGTTTGGCTTTGTCTGCCTTGCACTCACTCTCACGTGCACGGCCGTGGTGGGATCCAGTTCCCAGATGCCCTATCTGACCTCATGTAGGAATGCAGCCCATGGGATGGAAAACGACAGTGGCCGTAATGGTTTTCCTTACGTGCACGCTCAGAGCAGAGCTTGCTGGTGTCCTGTGGGTGGTGAGAAGCTCCACTTTTTAAAGTGAAATCTGTTCTTAGAAAACAACAAAAACAAAGACTCTGAGATAATTGCACAGGAAGGAACTGTGTGTTTTTTGGTACTAAGAGGTAGGAAGGTGTAAAGTACAATGCAACTCACAGGCACAGACCCACACTGTCTGCTGGGTCTCTTACGCACCCCGCCGCCGGCAGGTGGGAAGGTGCTCTTGGAATAACAACAACCAGCCGCTGTGGCCTTGCAGTTATGGGTACCTGGGTTCAAGGGTGCTTCTTTAAATGTCTCCTTAACCTGAAAATGATCATGTTGTAATAGGAGGCAGTGGGTATATTTTTAAATTCAAAACCATTGTGATAGCATTAGAAAAAGTTTACTTTTAAGAAAAAATATCATGGGAAATACCACCACTCATAGACAATTTCTATAATTGGTCTTTTTGTTCCTTTTCCCCATATTTACACATTTTTATAGAGTTGTAACCGGCCTTTTTACTTAACATTATAGTATAAGATTTTCCCCAAGTTTCATCTCAGTCTTATCACTTAGTTTTTTTTTTTCTTTTGAGACAGAGTCTCACTATGTCGCCCTCGGTAGAGTGCTGTGGCATCATAGCTCACAGCAACCTCCAACTCTTGGGCTTAAGCCATTTTCTTGCCTCAGCCTCCCGAGTAGCTGGGACTACAGACACCCACCACAATGCCAGGTTATTTTTTGGTGGTAGTTGTCATCGTTGTTTGGCAGGCCTGGGCTGGATTCAAACCTGCCAGCTCTGGTGTATGTGGCTGGCACCCTAGCCACTGAGCTACAGGCACTAAGCCTAGTTTTTGTTTTTTTTTTTTTTTAGCTACCTAATATTATCTTACATGTACTCACTGTATTTTAAATTAATCATTGGTTACTTTTGAACATTGAAGTTCTACTTGTTTTACATTATGGCAATATTCATAGTTTTAGACTTTTTTTTTCTTTTTTTTCTAATCCTTTACTTATAGGAAGTGGGATTACTGAGTTAAGAAGATGAACTTTTGGATCGGCGCCTGTGGCTCAACGGGCTAAGGTACCGGCCACATACACCTGAGCTGGCGGGCTCGAATCCAGCCTGGGCCTGCCAAACAACAATGACGGCTGCAACCAAAAAATGGCCGGGCGTTGTGGCGGGCACCTGTAGTCCCAGCTACTTGGGAGGTGGAGGCAGGAGACTCTCTTGAGCCCAGGAATTGGAGGTTGCTGTGAGCTGTGATGCCACAGCACTCTATCTAGGTTGACAGCTTGAGGCCCTGTCTCAAAAAAAAAAGATGAACTTTTTTTATGGACTCTATTTGCTTTTTACTTCAATAAAAAGTAATGCTTTTCCAATTAAATGTAGAAGATTGACCACCTGTGTGTGTGTTCTCTTTCTTTTGTAGTCCTACTAAGGTGGCAGATGGAAAAGAGTGACGGAAAGCTCACAGGATGTGTTTGTAAGGCCCCAGGTAGAGACTGTGTGGAGTGGGAAAGCCACAGCTGGACAGGCTGCTCTGTGAGTCCCCGAGATAAGGTGCAGACAGGGCAGAGCCAGCTGAGTCCTCCCCCCCAAGGCATTATGCACACGAAAAAGCCTCCGGGCACCCTCCAGCCCTGCCAGGAGGCTGCTGAGTCCCACCGAGTGTACCCCAGTCTTTATCACTTAGAGCAGAAGTCTGACTCCCAGAAACCCCAAATCCCTGCTCCTTGATGTGTGAAATTTGATGAAATGGTGGTTGGTTTCTAAGCCACTAATTATTACTATGTATCAATAAATAACTAAAATAGAAGAGAAAAACACAAAAGGTCATAACAAACCATGAAAATGAGAAAAAGAAATGATTACAAATTCCAGGAAAAGTAGATGGTTTACAAAGAAAGAAAGAAAGGCAATTGTGGAATGGCACTCGGCCATGTCTGAGCCTGCCGCAGACTACCCAAACTCTCCCTGACATCGTATACTTTCTTTTGTTTGTGTTATAAATGTTTCATTGACTAGCCATGTAGTACTTCTGGGGTTCAGGACAACAGCCCCAAGTATGTCATTTCGGTGTTTGGGAAAACAGCAGAAGCAGGAAGACCCACCTCGCCTTCTCTTCACTCCTCCCTTTTTTAAAATTTTTATTTTTTATTTTTATTAAATCATAATTGTGTACATTAGTGCAATCATGGGGCACAAGGTGCTGACTTCATATACAATCTGAAATATTTTCATCGAACTGTTTAACATAGCCTTCATGGCATTTTCTTAATCACTGTATGAAGACATTTATATTCTGCATTTAGTAAGTTTCACCTGTACCCTTCTAAGATGCACCGTAGGTGTGATCCCACCAATCGCCTTCCCTCCACCCAACCTCCCCATCCCCTCCCCTCCTTTGCCCTTTTCCCCATATTCTTGTGCTATATTGGGTTTTAGCCTTTGTATGAAAGCTATAAATTAGCTTCATAGTAGGGATGAGTACATTGGATACTTTTTCTTCCATTCTTGAGATACTTTGCTAAGAAGAATATGTTCCAGCTCCA
>CAUYRH010032714.1:0-15125 GCA_963574655.1 Perodicticus potto | reverse complement strand
GCCGGCCACAACGCCCGGCCAATTTTTGGTTGCAGCTGTCATTGTTGTTTGGCGGGCCCGGGCTGGATTTGAACCCGCCAGCTCAGGTGTACATGGCTGGCACCCTAGCCCGTTGAGCCACAGGCGCCGAGCCAGGGATCCCTGTTTGTATAAACAATTTGTTTTAAAAATGTATTATAGGATATCACGAGATATGTTTACCCATGTGAATATAGTGATTTATCAATGACAACTTAAAATAATTGGTAGAGAAGAGTTATTTACCTGTTTGTTCACTATGAAATCAGTGCACATGAAGACTTTGTTCACAGCATCCAGGTACCTTATCTTGCTTTTCGAATGAAGGAAATGTCTTTTCAGGATCTTTATTTTCAAAATGTACCATTCCAGGCTAATTTAAATTTCCCACAATAAGAAAATAATCCCAATTTTGTAACTACATGTATTTCAGTGTTTCTTATAAACAATATAGGTCTTGTTTTGAGATAATATAGATCTTTTTGCCTTTGAATTTCCCTAATGCTATTTGTTTAATGCTGGTTACACCACTTCTCAGGACATTTCAACATCCATTGCAAATACTGGCTCCCAGTGACTCTCAGGGGTTATTACTGTGCTTCACTGAGTATGTCTACAAATGCAAGCATTACCCAGGAACATAAAAATATGTTAATTTATCATGGAGAATTATATAGCATTAACATAAAATGATGCATCTTCCAACCATGTGTTCTCTTCACCTTTTGGGCCCTCTTAAGTGTATTGTTCGAATGTGATCACTTCCAAATTTGACTGCACACCTGCCTTCTGGATACTAGTACAAGAGGGGCCAGCAGGCAGAGAGAGAATAGCAGTCCCACTCACACAAGAAATGATTGTCTTTCATCTGCTATGCCTAATTCTAGTTCTGTATAGTACAACATCAATGCATACATCACAAGGAAGAGAAAGAATTCATCTGAAGAGTCCACTTTTGACCAACATAATTTAAGTGTGCCAGGGAAGTTTGACTATAGGTTTCTGTGTGCCCCGTGAGATTTAAAAAAACAAAAAAAAGGTTGAAAAACAATGCCTGGCATTGCATAACAGGGGCCTGGAAAGTCCTTTGAGGAGATGGATCCAGCAATCCCCGGGGAGTATGAAGAGGGGTAAGATGACTATCCTGGGGCCAATGGCAGGGCAGCACAGGGAAAGAATGCCAGCAACTATCCCTGCTCCCCTTGAAGGCCCCAGGCCGGAGGGAGTGCTTGAGTGGAACATGGACACATGATGTGATGCATGGCCCAGACATAGGTGTAAGCCTAAGGATAAGTGATAGATCTTTGGTAGTCTAGTGGCCTACAGAATTCATCCTATGTTCAGCATAAGTGAAATTCACTGAAATTTAATAGGTTGTTAGCATTCTGGCAGCCTAATTACCAATGACCCTGGGAAAGAATAGTCTTGAGAGAGATACCCTGTTACAGCCCATATAGTGTATGGCAAGGAGGAGTGAGAGTTCTAAGGAATACCTGTATAGCTCGATAATGTAACACCCTGGTGAAAAGGGCATGGGCAGGGATTTGGCTCGCCTAATAAACTTGAGAGCTCACGAGACGAGAGCATCAGTGATTGGCAGTATCTGCACCTGTGCTGTTAAGAGCCACAAGAGTTGTCTATTAAAGGCTGGAGGAGAAGGCAGTCGAGAATGTGCGCATTCTATCACTGGCCCACTCACTCTGACTCTGTCACTTCTCCTGCCTGCAGAACGCCTGCACAGCGTATCTCTCTGTGAAAGACTGCTGAGATGTATTCTTCTCACTAAGACTGCTTCACTCCTTCCCATACTGTCTTTCTCTCTCTCCTGCTAAAGCAAATAGCCCTCAGGCACCTAAGAGCAATTGTTCCTAAGCAAGGTCAGCCTAGGGGTTCACATCCAGAACCTAAATAAGCCAGGGGCCAGAGACCTGGCCAGTCCTGGGCACTGATAAGTGGCGACCACAAAGCGACCCTGACAATACCTGGGAAGGGTGAGGTCTAGGAGAACAGAAGTCTTCTTAAGGCATCCCCAAGAATACACCTGCCAGGTCCTCTCTATGGTGACTCAGCTCTTAGGAATTTGTAGACTTAACTTCGGGACCTGAAAATTTTCACTTCAGTGAAATCATGTAGTTCTGTGAGGTCTGGAATAGCTTCTCCTGCTTAAATCAAACTGACAAATGAGAAAGTTACCCGTGGGTTGGAACTTGGTGACTGGAGATAAAAAAGGGAAAGACCAAGCCAGTTGGTGAGGGTGGCCATTTTGAATTCTATGCCGTTTGCTCTCCTGGATGAAATAAAGCCTTGCTCTTATAAACATGGCATTTGGGTGTTCTTTCCACTGGGCCTCATCTTCCTGAAGCACACAGGCCAAAGACATGATTTGCTCTTCAGGCTGCCCTCCCAGAACTGTTGTATAGCCATAGAGCTCTGGGTACTCAACTGACTCAAGACCTAGACAGTGTTTTTCAATCTTTTTTTATCTCCCAGGGCACACAGAAACCGATAGCTAAACTTCCCTGCCACACTTAAATTGTGTTGGACAAGAAAAAAAGAGTACAAAAAAGAATATACTTAAACTGTGCTTTGAATTTCTGTTGAAAATAATTTAATTAATGATCTTTAAAATTTTTCTTTTCTCTTTTTATTTTTTTTTTTTAAATACAGAGTCTCACTTTGTCATCCTTGGTAGAGTGCTATGGCCCCACAGCTCACAGCAACCTCCACCTCTTGGGCTTAAGTAATTCTCTTGCCTCAGCCTAAGTAGCTGACACTACAAGTGCCTGGCTATTTTTTAGAGACAAGGTCTCACTCTGGCTCAGGCTAGTCTCAAACCTGTGAGCGAAGACAATCCACTGGGCCTCCTAGAGTGCTGGGATTACAGGTGTGAGCACTGTGCCTGGCCTTGGAATACTATGCAGCCTTAAATAAAGATGGAGACTTTACCTCTTTTGTGTTTACATGGATGGAGCTGGAACATATTCTTCTTAGCAAAGTATCTCAAGAATGGAAGAAAAAGTATCCAATGTACTCAGCCCTACTATGAAGCTAATCTATAGCTTTCATATGAGGGCTAAACCCCAGTTTTAGCACAAGAATGGGGGAAGGGGGCAAGGGAGGGGAGGGGACGGGATGGGTGGAGGGAGGGTGATTGGTGGGATCACACTTACGGTGCATCTTACAAGGGTACAAGTGAAAATTACTAAAGGTAGAATATAAATGTCTTCATATAGTGATTAAAAGTCCATGTAGACTATGTTAAATAGTTCAATGAAAATATTTCAGATTGTATATAAAGTCAGCACATTGTGCCCCATGATTGCACCAATGTACACAATTATGATTTAATAAAAATTAAAAAAAAAAAAAGACTCAAAGAGGGTCTATAATGCTTAAAAGGCCCAGAAATGGAAGGCCTATAGTGCTTGAAAGGCCCAGAAATGGAAGATGAGAGAGAGGAGTTGGAGTGGAGAAAGGGAAGAGAAGTTAAAAAGGGTCAGAAAGGGGTTATAGATGCTCACCTCACTATTAAATGGATGAATTCCAGGCAGGGGAGGTGTCCCCCCATTTCCCATTGTCTCATTGAAATAAGTGTCCATCTAGTTGGGAATGGATCCAATAGGGTGTATCTTGGCCACCCAAAGGGGCTTCTACCTGCCCAGGTTTTCGGCACCAAAATGAAAGGTCAAGGATCAAAAATGAGAGGTTATTCTGAGATGTGAATGAAAGGAACTGGAGTCCAGGTTCTGTAGGGGCAACGTGGCCTTTATTGACTGGAGTGTGAGAGGGCTGAGTTTGAAAAAGAAGTCAGCACATGGGTTAAGGTGGGATGGGAATATAAAAGTTGGAGGGGATTGGCCACTCATTCCTTCCTGGGTGGGATGTTCTTTCCTGGGCAGGACAGTTCTGCTTGGGCAGGTTCCTACATTCAGCCCTCTCACCTCTGTTCATAGTTTCCTCCGGCTGTGTTTGTCAGGGTTTGGTTTTCTGTACCACAATAGACTCCATCTTGATTCTGACAACTTTCGCAATTTAAACATTGTTTCTTAATCTACAGGTTTTGTATTCCATCTCTTTCCTCTGCCTGTCCCTGTATAATTTATTGAATGAAACTATTGAGTTTTTTTTTTTAATTTTGAGTTTCCCACAGTTTGGATTTTGCTGGTAGTGTTGAACATGTTTTCCTACTCTTGTTTTCTATGAATTAGTAATTAGAACTATAGCCTTGGTCAGATTCTGGTTCGCTTCCCACCCATCCTTGCTCCTCCTCGTTTTTCAATTGCTGCAGCAAGAATACTTCATTAGTGTCCTATACTTCTGTTAGGAGGTACTCGCTACCCAGTTTACCTCCACGTTTGTTTGTTCCATTCCATTCCCTTCTCTTCTCTTCCTCTTTCTTAACTTTCCCTTTTCCTCTCCTCTTTTCTTTCCCCCTCTTCTTTCCTTTCCACTCTACTCCTTCCTTCTTTATTCCCCTCCCCTTCCTTTACTCCCTCCCTCCCTTCCTTCTTTTTCCCTCTCTTCCTTTTCCCTTTCTCCCTCCCTCTCTTTTTCCCTCCCTCCCTATTTCTATAGGCCAATGTTTCACTACTACTTTTCATCATACGTATGGCTAAGGAGGACAATTTCTGAAAAATGCATGACCTTTCTCATATTTACAGAGTTTTGAAGTTCTCTAAATTTTAAGACATTCTCAAAAAAATTCCTCACTTGTTTTTTTCTTTTTTTATACTCTGATGCTTTAAGTTTCTTCTACTCTGAGAACTTGATAAAACATACAGCCTCATCGAGAGTATCTTGTTTTCCATTCTATTCTTTGTGCTTAACATAGTACCAAACACACAGTTACATACAGTGTAATATTTGGGCTGTATCATCAGTGTCTGTCAGGTCCTTGCATAATAGAATAATAGAGATTTTAATGTAGGAACTATTCCTAAGGTATGTGCATAATTAAGAGAAGCCAACAAGAGATAGATACTCAATTAGCAACAGAACCATCCAGTACTCATAGGTTCCAGGCAAGAGTGAGAGCAAACACAGAGGGCTATAGGAGTGGACAACGTTACTCAAGCTGCAGCGTTGGGTACAGGAAAACTGCAGCCACTGCTCACCTGTGACTCAGCAAGGAAAAAGTTGAAGAAATACACACACATACACTATACTTTATTTCCTCTTATCCTTCTATCAACACTTCCCATTAACTGAACCTAACTAGAAACTAGTCGATAGGGCCGGGCTCCATGGCTCACACCTGTAATCCTAATACTCTGGGAGGCCAAGGTGGGTGGATTCCCTGAGCTCACGGGTTTGAGACCAGCCTGAGCAAGAGCAAGACCCCATCTGTAAAAAATAGCTGGGCATTGTGGCGAGCACCTGTATGTAGTCCCAGCTATTTGGGAGGCTGAGGCAAGAGAATAGCTTGAGCCCAAGAGTTTGAGATTGCTGTGACACCACGGCACTCTACCAAGGGGGACAAAGTAAGACTTTGTCTCAAAAAAAGAAAAAATAAATAAAAGCCAGTCTATAAAAGTCAGCATTCAGACAAAGTGAAGGGTGGAAAATTGATGTAGAGAGGCAGATGTAGAACATATACTAAAATGGATAAAACCATCCCTAGAGTATATCAGTTGGAACATTTTCCCAGGAATCTAAACTTTGTTTCATTGGGCTTAGATAATAATTAAGGGAGGCGGTAGATAGGAAAAAAGAGTGGAGCCAGAATATATAAAAGTAGTCCATAAACTCCAGTCCTTTCATAGGCATTCCATGCTTTTCAATGACTATTATACAAGTTCAAGTCTGCCTTGTTTTAGCCTAATTTAACCTATATTCCAGGAAGAAGGAAGCAATATTCAGTATGGGCCAATGCTTCATTACTGGACCCAACTTTTTAATTAAGAGATTATTCTGATAATATTACATTAACCTGACTTGAATATAAATGTCTGTCTTGTTTTGAAAGTCTGAAAAAGGCATCTCATTTTTCTTAGTCTTAATAACTGATTCTCAAACAGAATTTATATCTAGAGAGTCCACAGAGACCCCAGGGATGTTTGATGTTGGTTAATCGAGAAAATTTAAGTATGGGATTACGTCTTCAACCAATTAAAGAGGTAGTTCAAACCAAGGATGCATGCCAAAAATCACCTGTGGATCATACCCACTTGAATGACTATAATAAAAAAGACAAATAAGTTTTAATGAGGATATGGAAAAATTAGAACCTCATATACTGCTGGCAAGAAGGTAAAATAGCTACTTTGAAAAACAGTTTGAATTGGCTTGGCACCTGTGGCTCAGCGGGCTAAGGCGCCAGCCACATACACCTGAGCTGGCAGGTTCGAATCCAGCCCGGGCCCGCCAAACAACAGTGATGGCTGCAACCAAAAAATGGCCGGGCGTTGTGGCGGGCGCCTATAGTCCCAGCTACTTGGGAGGTGGAGGCAGGAGACTCGCTTGTGCCCAGGAGTTGGAGGTTGCTGTGAGCTGTGATGCCACAGCACTCTATCCAGGGTGACAGCTTGAGGCTCTGTCTCAAAGAAAAAAAAAAGAAAGAAAACGAAAAACAGTTTGAATTCCCTCAAATGATTAAAGACATTTACTATATATTTCAGCTTATCCATTTCTAGGAATATACCCAAGAAAAATGAAAGCACACATTCATATAAAAACTTGTATGCCAGTGTTCCTAACAGCCAAAAAGTAGAAACAACCCAGATGTCAGCCAGGCACAGTGACTCACACCTGTAATCCTAGCACTGTGGGAGGCCGAAGCAGGTGGATTGCCTGAGCTCACGAGTTCAAGACCATCCTGAGTCAGAGCAAGACCTCATCTCTAAAAATAGTCAGGCATCGTGGTAAGCGCCTGTAGTCCCAGCTACTTGGGAGGCTGAGGCAAGAGAATCGCTTGAGTCCAAGAATTTGAGGTTGCTGTGAGCAGTGAGGCCATAGCTCTCTAACGAGGGTGACATAGTGAGACTCTGTCCCCCTCAAAAACAAAAAACAACCTAGATGTCTATTGGTTGATGAAGAGATAAAATATGGCATATCCATTTATACAATGGAATATTATTCAGCAGTAAAAAGAAATGAAGTACTGATACATCCTACAATATGAATGAATCCTGAAAAATGCCAAGTAAAAGACAAGTTTTAACGAGGATATGAAAAAACACAAAAGACCACATAATATGATTCCATTTATATGAAATATTCAGAATTAGTGCATCTGTAGAGAAAGAAAGTAGATTAGTGATTGCCTATGGAGGGGAAATGTTGGGGGTGACAGTTAAGGTGAACAAGGATTCTTTCGTGGGTACTGAAAATGTTCTAAGACTAATTGTGTGATGGGTGCATAACTATAAAAACCATTGAATTTAAATGTGTGAATTGTATGGTATGAGACAGATAGCCAATAAAACTGTTTAAAATATCACCTCTGGACCTTTTGAAAATACGGATGGTGAAACTCAGCTTTGACTTCTTGAATTTGTTACACAAGTGATTGAATGTACTATTATGTAAGAACCATTGAATTAACATTAATTTTAAATCTTTTAAGATGAGTATCTATGATAGTAATGCTTTCTCTGATATAAAATATGTTCTTACAGAGAGTGCAGGATATAATATATCTCATACTTAGTGTGAATTCTATATTGCATATAATTTTTTTTTAATCACCAGGTTATTGCTTAGAATATGCTACCATATTGGATAAAGAAGCCAAACCATACAAAGTTGATTCTTTTGTAATTATGACTAAGTTTCTACTGGGGTAAGTTTTATTATCTGTGATAATAATTTTAATTTTGTTTTATATATAAAACATTATGTTTGGTTCCATAATGCAATAAATTTTCATACAAATTTAGCAATTGTTCCATTAAGCAGGCTCTTTCTCTTTTTGGCAAAGGCCTAATAAGTATATCAAAATCTACTTCAATAATATAATCATTTCAAAAGTAATTATAGAATTTAGACATATCAATCTAAACTTAAATTGGAGTTGGGCACAACTCATGGCTGTAATCCAAGCTCCTCAGGAAGCTGAGGCAGGAAGATTACTTGAGGCTAGGAGTTTGACACCACCTGGGAGCAAGGCAGTGACACCCAATCTCTAAAAATAAACTTAGACTATAAATTTACCAGGCCTTTAACATGTGCAAATAGAGACTTAATGGTCCATGATCTTGGAGTGTCCTAGATTCAAACACAAATCGTTATAGGGTATCGATGAAAACAGGACTTCTGATTACTTTCTTTTACTTCCTATGCAAAGTATGTTTTAGACCTCTCTACCCTAGTTAACATTTCATTCTTAATGTATTCATATTATGTGTGTTTTGGTCAAGAACTATTTCTTAGATGTGCTGTCATTACAACAAACTGAACTATTTGATTTCTTGGAAAACACATTACTTCATACAGGATTAAATAGGGAGCAGTGAAATTATTGAGACACAGGACTCAGATCCTTGAAGATTGATAGGCTCGTGGGGCGGCGCGTGTGGCTCAAAGGAGTAGGGCGCCGGCCCCATATACCGGAGGTGGCAGGTTCAAACCCAGCCCCGGCCAAAAACTGCAAAAAAAAAGATTGATAGGCTCGCTTAGAAGATAAATTACTTTCCACACAAAGAACTAAAAAAATTTTTAGTATAATTGTAAGTTAAGTATCATGGGACTTTGGGGACTCTAGTGAATGGTCAGACTCCTCAAATATTAAATCCTTACGTGTTAGTTGGGTTTTTACGCTTTTATTTTATGCCTTCTTTTCTTCACAGGTATAAATGGTTTAAAGACTTGTGGGACACATTACTACTGCCAGAGTTAGATGCCATTGTTCTAACTAGTCAGAGCATGTGTTTCCCTCTTGTATCCTTGATTCTCTTTCTCTTTGGAACATGTACTGCCTACTGGAGTGCCCTGCTCTCCTCTGCATCTGTGCAACTCCTTTCTTCATTGTGGTTAGCTTTGAAAAGGTAAAGAATGAATTATTAATAGCTTTCTTACTGTTCTTTGGTTAAGAAATAATTATATACTGATACAGAACCTTAAAATTAATTGTTTTGCTAAATTATTTCTAAGGAAAAATGTATAACTAGCAAAATATGCCTTAGTGTTAACAAGTCTTTGTCAAAGCCTAATCATTTATTACATGTTAAATGCTACATTTGATTTTGGCCTTAGTGCCAAGAGTTAGTCAAAAAAGTTTGACAAATTACACAAGTTTTTTTTAATTTCACTGTTGTGAATCTTTTCCCAAGAGGGATTGTATCTCTGGCATTGCTATTATATACTCACATCTATAATCAAACCTGAGGGCAAAAGACTGTAATCAAGATATTTAGCATTAGAGCAGATGAGATGTGTAAAAGCTTTAAATACATTGCCTGGACTGAGTTTTTTTATAGGCCCAAAGATGCAGTTTGAATCTGTAGTTACTGATAGACTTTCCTGGTAAATCACCGATCTAGTTTGTATTGCCACACTCCTTACTGTCAAGGTTATGTAATTTTCTGTCACAGAAGGGATTATGGTGTGATGCTCCTCCCGCTACCTTTCCGATAACTTCAGACAGGGGTTTCTGGTAGAAATACCATCAAGCATGTGATCTTGAGGCTTTAAGAAATAAAAATAAGAAATTGTTTCTCCTCCAATCAAGATTAGAGATGTGTGGCATAGGGTCTGTAATTAATGGTTATCTTTGGCAACATTTTTTTTTCCTTAGTACAAACATCAGCCATAGTGTATGTAAATAGAAGAGGAGCTATCCACAGTGTATTACAGAACCTAAAACCAAATATTTGGGGCCACTTGCCTTTCTTAAAAAATACCTTACTTTTTACCTTATGAGATTTGCATATTAATAATCAGGAGAGCCTGGAAGAGTACTATATCATTTTTTTCTTATATGTGACTATATAAATATCTTTTAATATATTTTCTAAAACTTCATTCTTATAATTCCAGACCCTCTGAACTTCCTAAAGATATCAAGATGCTATCACCAGACTTGCCCTTTTTGATAGTGGTTTTGATCATAGTTGGTTGGACAACTTGTGGAGCACTTGCCATACTTGTTTCTTACCTTTACTATGTGTTTAAGGTATGTCAAATCAGTAAAGCCAGAATTATTGTGCTTTGTATTAGACAGGCATAGAATGTCCTGTAGGTGTTGTGTACAAAAATTTTAAGTACCACTGTAATAGTCTTTTGTGTAATAGGTTTTAAGGTAAAGGTTCCTTCGCACTCCCACCCTGGGTAGAATGCAGGGGTATCATCATAGCTCACTGCAACCACAAACTCCTGGGTTCAACTGATCCTCTTGCCCCAGCCCCTGTAGTAGCTGTGATTTCAGTTGTATGCCACCAGCCCCAGCCAAGTTTTCTATCTTTAGTAGAGACAGTCTCAAACTCCTGAGCTCAAGCAATCCTCTTGCCTTGGCCTCCTAGAGTGCTGGGATTATAGGAGTAAGAAGGTGTTTTCAAACATTTTAGTTATTTAAATTATATACAGTTAACTTTGGAACTGAAATCATTGATCTGAGTTGGGATATTTTTGGTTTAAAAAATAAAGGAAAAGATATAATCTGTTTAGATGGCTTCTTGATCTTAAAAGTGCTTTTTCTTTTTTTTAACATTTTACTAGAGCATTTTTTATTCATGCCTTGCTAAATGGGTGAGAGACAAAAAGCTGTGTCAGAGGAATCAAGCTATCAATCATGCCAAGATAATGTAAAATGTTGCAAATGTTGATGAAGAATCATAAGACGATAAAAATAATTAGGGTAATAATTTTACTGAGGAAGTGGAAAACACTGCCGAGAAGACTAATTGCTTTGCAAAAAAATCTAGGAGGTTATTATATCAAGGAGGTTCTCCATGGTAGTCCTATGGATGTTAACATCAGAATGGATAATATCTTTCCTTTTTAAACAAAGGTACATTTACCTTTGTTTTTAATGGTAATACATGCACAGTATAGATTATTTTAAGTTTTTCAAAGGAAATTTATATGCCTCTGAAAAAATTATGTGGGGGTGCTTTGATTTTTAGTAATATTTTTAGTATTTTTTAAAATACGGTATTTTAAACAACTGACCCAATAACCAAAAGTTTCTTAAATACTTAATTTAAGAAAAACTAACAAATTTATAGATTTTGTTAGGTTTTGATAAACATTTCACCATTTTATATAATTGAGTTCAAATTTTCAAAGATTTGAAATATGAAAAATATGTTAAATTATTTTATTACATTGAATATAATTAAGTCTGACTCACAAGACACATTAAGACATCATTCAAATATAGACTTTTATTGGATATAAAAGGTATAGCAATATATCCTGGCCTCAACATACTCTGGAAATTTGTTTTGTTTTACATTTTTGTTTTTTTAATTCATAATAGCAAGCGTGTGTAGTTATCATTTTGTATTTTCTAACAGAATATTTTTAAATGTTTAAATGAATTTTTGGTTTAAGATTTTAGTATATATGCTACTGAAACGAGTATTTAAGATTTTATTATTTTCAGATTACAATGCTTCTGAGTTTTAATAAAAGAGGCCTGTACCTTTTTTCCAAGATAAAATTAGTTTTTCTTTCCTCTAGATTATTCATCTGCAAACCAGCCTCACAACTTTTAAAAATAACCAGTCTGTGGTAAGTTTTATTTTTAATACTCACCATAATTTTAATATGAAAAAACATGGGAAAATACAAGAGTTTGTTTTTTAAAAAGGTTAGGATTTTAAAGTATTTAAAAGGTACAGTATTACCAATTTAAGTTACTTTAAGAAAAGTGAACCTAATGAATATTAAAACAGACTTAAATTGTTCTAAATTCAAATTTGTTCTCTGTTGGTTCCTATGTCATTTTGTCGTTACAAATGATAGTCTTTTAAATTTTATTCTGATTAATTAGAGGATATATTCCCAGTAGTGGAAATAAGTCAAAGGAACAGGAGTTTTATAACTGTAACTATTTTTAAATACTTTTAAACGAAGTAGTTCACTATTTTATGTCAGTTTGGTAATGGAAAGATGTATGCATTTAGCTGTTAAGTAATTGAGTATAATTTTGAATAAAATATTAAACTTATTTTTGTTTACTTAGTATCTTGATATTTTTATTTTATTGCCTTATAGAATCCTAAACACTCTAGAAGAAGTGAAAAAAAGTTCAATCACCATAAAGACACGACAGCACACCATCTTCGTTTATCTGCTAGTGATGCTGAAGATAGTCTTCGAATGCACAGTACTGTGGTTAACTTATTAACATGGATTGTATTACTCAGCATGCCATCTCTAATTTATTGGTTAAAGAATCTTAGGTGTGTTTTATTTATATAATTATTTTTTATATGGTTCAAACAATACATACCACTATAGAGATTTACTAGATCCCTAATGATCCATGAAAATTTCTTAAGAACAAGAAGCTATATATTATCTGCAATTTATTTATTTATTTATTTGTTGCAGTTTTTGGCCAGGGCAGGGTATGAACCTACCACCTCTGGTATATGGGGCCAGCACCCTACTCCTTTGAGCCATAGGTGCTGCTCTGCAATTTATTTTTAATATACTCAAATTTGCTTCCTTGATATGCAAACATAAATATTGGGAATATAAACTTCTTCATAAAACTAACCAAAAAGAGTGAATTAAATTTTTTTTTTTAATCCAAAATGCATTTATTGGGATGATTTCCCATTCATTCAAGCAGGGTCTTTCAATGCTGCTTCCTTCTGAAGGAACATCCTTCTGTAAGCCTTGCTTTTCCTCCTGTTTGCTAGCAAAGGACAGTAGAGCAACCAACACACAAAACTACTGTTTGTGCATGGCTAAACACCGTGGTGATTTTGTAGCATCCTGGGCTTTCACGTCCATGAAGTAGGCTCTGCACCAGGCGCTGCTTCTTGTGTTTCCTCTTCTTCTCTTCTGGAGAGGGATGGAGGAGATCCTTTGCGGGAGGCATGTGGAGGCCATCCCGCCGGAAAAGCTGAATTTTTATTTATTGGCTAATTGCTAACTAAAAAGCCACCTCACTCAAGTGATAGTTGAAAACCCTTCATCAGTATAGTTTTTAAAAATGATATAAAACTTTCTAATTACCTAAAAACTAGAAGTATCATTTTTAAAAGTTCATAGACCCAAGTAAGTTCAATAATTAAAGGTTACTAGATGTTAATATCCTTTCTTTGTTCCTCATTCTAGTCAAGATCCAGATTTTTGTTCATATATTTGTAGTCAAAATTATTTGAGGAGTCGTGATTCTGAAAGGTTGTAGACATCTCAGTGTCAACAAATGCAAGAGATGAATTGGGTTTTTAAAAAGATAATGGGCACTTATCTCTATGTAAATGTTCATTTTATCTTTTGTTATGGAGTAGCATTAATATATTTTCAATAATTTGTGTCTTTAAAACTTTATATATGACCTTTTAGACATCTACCTATTATGAAAAGGAAGTGTTTTTATTCATACTAGGTGTTTTAATTTCCTTTAGTAGTTTCTAAACATAAGTTTCCATAACCTTGAATATAAAATGATCTAGAGAAAAAATTACTTAACAGAGATCTCTTTAGCTGTTTAGAGCACTCATATCCATATTACTACTGGAATATTTTAACAATTATTTAATTGTGTTGATTCTGGTAATTTAAAGTGATCAGATTGGCCGGGTGCAGTGGCTCACAACTGTAATCCTAGCACTCTAGGGGAGGGCTATTGCTTGATCTCCAGATTTCAAGAGTGACCCTGTCTCTACTAAAAATAGAAAAACTGAATTGTGGCAGGTGCCTGTAATCCCAGCTACTTGGGAGGCTGAGACACGAAGATTGCTTAAGCCCAAGAGTTTGAGGTTGCTGTGAGCTGTGACACTACAGCACTCTACTCAGGGCACAGAGTGAGTTCTCAAAACTAAGATCAGGTCTGCTTTGTTGATTCATTTTTTATTTTTTATTTTTATCATAGGTATTGTTTTAAACTTACTCCTGATCCATGTAAACCTTTGGCCTTTATCCTTATTCCAACTGTGGCAGTTCTTGGAAATACTTACACTATTTCAATTAAATCAAGGTACAATAGTTTAATCTTTTTTCTCATATATGTTTCTGGCCTTTATCACCTTTTATTTTATGTCTGAAACATACCTTTTATTCCTAATCTATGTGACTGTTCCTTAAAGTAAAGCCAGAACAATGGTATGCTTTATATGCAAGTATTTTATATTTATTTTCTTGAATGTAGGTTTAACTTACTGGAATATAATCACATTGTTTTTTTTCTTTAAAAGGTTAACCCTTAAAAGATATGATGCTTAATATTTGCTTCCAAAAAGCACAAAAGAAGTGGATGGGATGTAGGTGGAAGAAGATTGGCCATGATTTAACGATTTTTGAGGTTGCAGGAGGGTGTCTGATACTGTAGTCTAATTTTGTATGTGTTTGAAATTCTACATAATAAAATGATTTTTCATTTATTGACTTTTTTACTCTGCAAGCCTTTTCAGTTGATTCTGGCAAAGTTTTGCAGATGCCATTTAAAAGCTCTCTGTTGTTAGGCAGGTTTCTTAACCCCTCTTAACCTCAGTTTCTCTATCTTCAGAGTAAAAGGTGATGGCCTATACTGATAGTATTTTTCTTTTAAAAATATTTAGTGTTGGCTCAGCACCTGTGGCTCAACAGGCTAAGGCACCAGCCACATACACCTGAGCTGGCGAGTTTGAATCCAGCCCAGGCCCGCCAAACAACAATGACGACTGCAACCAAAAAATGGCCGGGCGTTGTGGCAGGTACCTGTAGTCCCAGCTACTTGGGAGGCAGAGGCAAGAGACTCTCTTGAGCCCAGGAATTGGTGGTTGCTGTGAGCTGTGATGCCACAGCATTCCATCCAGGGTGAAAGCTTGAGACTCTGTCTCAAAAAAAAGAAAAAAAAATCTGATGAAAGTTGACAATGGACAAGGAAATTTTATTATTCTTCATTACATTCTTCCCGCCCCCCACATGTTTATGATTGAGTTTTCTTTTTTTGAGTCAGAGCCTCAAGCTGTCACCGTGGATAGAATGCTGTGGCATCACAGCTCACAGCA
>CAUYRH010032711.1:0-21089 GCA_963574655.1 Perodicticus potto | reverse complement strand
GCCTCCCAAGTATCTGGGACTTCAGGCGCCCGCCACAACGCCTGGCCATTTTTTGGTTGCAGCCGTCATTGTTGTTTGGCGGGCCCGGGCTGGATTCGAACCCGCCAGCTCAGGTGTACGTGGCTGGCGCCTTAGCCCGTTAAGCCACAGGCGCAGAGCCAAGAGTGGTCTTTTAAATAAAAGCCATTAGTTAATGAATCCCATATGGAAAAAAACAACGGCTTCATCCTTTCCTCACACCACGGTCCAAAATCAATTTGAGATGGTTTAAAACTTTAAATGTGAAAGGCTTAACAATAAAGCTTTAAGAAGAAAACATAGAACAAAATCTTTGTAGCCTTGAAGTTGGCAAAGATTTCAAAAACTGCTAGCCACAGAATTAAAAATAAATTGGACTATATTAAAATTAAGAACTTTTGTTTATCAAGTGCATTATTAAGGAGGGGAAAAGGCAAACCATGGAACGAAAAGACAGTCACAAAACATGTTAGCTGCAAAGGACTTCTGTCCTGAATGCTCAGAAAACTACAAATCAAAATGAAGAAGACTTCTCAAAGAAAAACGAATAAAAACCTTCAACAGACATTTCACAGGAGAATATCCAAATGACCAAAAAGTTTTTCATATTAATTTATCTTTAAGAATACTAAAACCGTAATGTGATATATTACTTTATTATAATCACTAGAGTAGCTAACATGAAAAATGTGTTAAAACACCACATGTTGGAAAGGTAAGGAACAAATGGAACTCTCATATGATGCTTAATAGGAAAATAAAAGTACAACCACTCTGGAACATTGTTCAGTATCTTCTTCTCAAGCTAGACATATGACCCAGCAAGAGTTTACCAAGTGACAAATACTAAAATGTTGAAAGCAGTAGTATTTGTAAGAACCCCCATACAGAAATTATCCAAATGCCTTTTAACAGAAGAATGGATAAATTACTGTATAGTCACATAAAGGAGCATTATTATAGTGATAAAAATGAGCTGCCTACAATTCATGCAAAATTAAGAATGAATCTTACAAACATAATATTGAAGAAAAGAAACCAGATCAAAAGAGTATATACTCCATAATTTCATTTATGTAAAGTTTTAAAATAGATAAAACTGATCTAGGTTGTAAGAAAAGTGTTGTGTGAGTGGGTCTTGAGTGACAGAGAATACAGGATGCTTTTAGGATATTAGTAATGCTCTGTTTCTTGATCTATGTGCTAGTCAGTTACATAGGTATGTCTGAATTGTGAAAATTCATTAAGGTAAAAACCAAAGTTTACTACAGCCTGACAGCATTTAGTGGTATAAAAAACATCAGAATTTTTATGTTCAAGACATTATAAGTACAGGCTTACATTAATTTAACATTGGTTTAAACACACAAGTTAGCCTATCTTTCACTGTCTATTACTATTTGTAGAAGTCCGTACTTACAGTAAATTTAGCTCTTTCTTCCATCACCTCATAACCCAGTATAGTAGGTGTAGATGGTCTATCTTCCCAATTCACTCTTTCAGGATTTTGTTCCTCGGTTTCTCTTGGTCTAGTAGAATACTCAATGGAAGAATCTGCACCTGTAAATTTAGTCCTAATGAGGGGACTGCTACAAACAGATGAAGTACTATCCATTTCATCAGGAACACTTGTCTGTTTAAAATTACCCATCTTTGAGTCTTCTAACTGGCCTTTGGAAGAGTCTGAGGTTGTTGAGAGACTGCCAAAAGAAGAACTTCTTTGATTTCTGTTGGTTGTGTAACTGGAAGCAGAGTTTCCTATGGGCATAGGAACTGGGACATAAGGAGTTGCCATCTTCTTTTGGCCTTTGCAACAAACCTGAACACAGTTGAGTCCAAATACTTAGAGAACAACTGATATGCAATCCATTGTTTTCTTCTTAGGAATTCACTATCTAAAAATAAGAAGCACATATTAAATAGTAGTCATTAAATCTGGAGCTGGATCCGAAAGAAAACAAAATGTTCTTTTTAATTTTATGGCATTATATTATTTTATTTGACATAAAAATATACTCAACCCCTTTCCTTTAATCCCCATTATCTCTACGACTTCCACTTGCAAGGTAAAGACAGAAAACCATTTTACACCTTTTCTTGACCCTCCTGTGAAGGATTTTTTAATGTTCATTTTAACTTGGTTTTGACTTTATAAAAGAGTTGGTAGGAAAAACAGTAATGAAAACCCTCCTGGAGCTTTATTCCATGCTTTTCATCCGGAAGTACCATATATACCACAGGAGGGAAGGAGAGAAAGGAGAAAAGAAAGAGAGGAAAATTATTCTCATTACTTTTCGATTCAATTAGTGAAACTCTCAAAGCTTACACAGAGGAATAACTGTAAACCCAAAGTTTAGATGTTACATAGGAACTATCAGTTCCTACAGCTCCTCAAGTAACATTTTACAGAACCCAGGATCCTTATTTTAAAAATAAGCTTGATCAAGTAAGTACAATAAAACTCAATGTACATTAAATTTATATCCAAAAAGATTAAACGATTAAAAAAACTGCTCTTCAGTTTCCAGCTCATCACCAATTCTGCTATGTAATAAACAGAGGGTACTTAGCAAATCTTCATAACTCATACTCAATCTCTGTTACCAACATGACTAGTAGATCTTGTATCAGGGTATCATAATACAAAGAAGAGGTGGTTTAAACCCAAGAAATTGTAGTAACCAGACTAAAAAAAATGACAAGACTACACATAACAGGTCTGTCAACTTCATCCACTAAACTCTACTGGTAAGAAATGTAGGAAACCAGTCATCTGGACTTGGAAAGATGCTGAAATAAGATTTTTTAACTCAGCACGTGGCCCTGGGCAACCTTCCCACTATCAAAGATTCAAGAAACTTGAGCTGCTGATTCACGGCAGCTCGGTTCCGCCCGAAGGCCTTCCAAAGAAGTAAATAAGTCTGAAATCTCAACATTAGCATGGTCTGTGGGATCTACCTGCTGTTTGGCACTTCGCTACCTGAGGCCTGCGGGCTGTGGGGCGGTCGCATGTTAATATAACCACTGACGTCCAGAAGCGAGAGCTACTCAAACGTTAAAAAACAGTGTAGTGTTCCTTAGGAGCTGTCTTAACTTCTGCCCTTGAGTCGAGATGCTCCCAGGACGATCATCTCAGTCTCACCCTGGAAAACCTCGAGTAGGTGAGGTGGCCCGACATTCGGGAACCCGGTGGCGAAGGAAAGTGGAAAATCCCAGCGGCAGCTCGACTCTGGGAAGGTAAGGTCGGGGTCTGCGAGGACCAACCGTCTTTGGCACTTCGGGCGGTGAGGTCTACAGCTCCCCGGCTCCCTGGGGCCCCGAGACCTTACCGCCTCCGCCGCCTGACACACGGCCGAGGCGGTCGGGGCTCCCAGCTGGCCAGGGATGGGGAGGGACTCCAGAGGCGTCCACCTACCCTCCCGCGGAGACCTATCCCCCTGCCAGCCACGGAGGGTGCAGGTGTCCCCCGCGCGAGAGCCCGGGACAGCGCTGGCCACCCTGTCCCCGCCTCAGCCCACGCTGCGATCCCGTTCGAGAGCGCGTCTCGGTGACGGTGAACCCGGACTCTACTTACCTGCAGCTTTTCGCCTCCTGCCACAGCACCGCGGCGCTTCACGTGACCCTCTGCCCCGAAAGCAGACACTCCCGCCTGCGCCCGGCCGCCGAGCCCGGGATCCCGCGGAGGAGGAAGGAGGGGCGGGGCCTGGGACGCCCTGCCGGAAGTGACATCACGCCGAGGGCGTCGGTCCCCAGAGGAAGCGGCCGGACTCGTCGGTCCCGGCTGTCGGGTAAGAGCTGAAGTCCAGTGCTGTGGCTGGGAACCAGATGGTATCTGCGCTGTCTTTAATTTTTCAAAAGCGCCTTTGCGAAATGGAAGCTACAATACCTGGTTTACCTGACAGGTGACAAGAAAACTACAATTCCCAGGAGGAACTACAGTGAACGTTGTTCTGGGTTCCTGCTTTTCATCATGGGACTTGTAGTTTGGTCTGATTCTGGTACGTTATAGATTGTTTTCCAGAATTAGCAGTGCTTTAAAGGATGACAGTCGACTAGAAGAGTAGGAAGATTCAACACCACACTGTAGCCCATGCGTCCTACATAATTTAGAAAGTGTCATTGGCATTTGGCAGAGAATATGTGAAATTCTTCAGTGGTTTTTTTTTTTTTTAATTTTCTTTTTTACTTTATGGGGAGCAATTTTAATCTCAAATGATTATTAGGCTTGTTGGACTTGGGCATCTGAAGACTGATAGTTTTAGGGAAAGCACTTCTTTGATAGTCAAATTCCAAAATTCAGACCTGAATATAGGCTTGTTCATCATTAGAATTATGCAATTCGATTTAATAATCTTTCCATGATTACTAAGGCTTCAGAGCAGCCCCAAGACTGGGAAACAGTGACAGTGGTAATTTCAAAATGAATATAGAAAGATAATCCGGTTTGTGGTTTTGGTTTGAGACATGTTGTTCTTTCATTATGAAGGAAATAGAAAAATAGAATCCTGCAGAAACAGTGGACTAAAATATACGTAGTTTTCAGAATAGACTTGGCAGTCTTGGTCTTGAGGTGACAATTGTGCCCTTGAATTCTATGGGGAAAAAAAGCAAAGATAAAAACTAGTTTTGGAATTTGTGGGCAGAGAAGTAGGTAGCAAAAGAGACCCGAATGAGGAAAGCCTCCAGGAAGCCAAGGAAAGTTAAACTTTCAGTAAATAAGGGTATATAGATACTATAGTTAGAATAAAGATTTAGGTCAGAGTTTTCCAGCCTTTTTTTTAATCTCATGGCACACTCGAACTTACAGTTCACTGAGGCACACTGAGGTACACTTAAATTATGTTGATCAAAACAAAAAGTAAAAAAAGAATATAGTTGCTATACTTGAACTTGTTGCAAATAGTTTAATTAATGATCTTTAAAAATCTTTGCAGCACATCTAAGATCCTCTCACGCACACTGGTTGAAAATTACTGATCTAGGTCCTTAAAATTGTGCAAGAAGAACTTCCTTCACAGATTATTGAAGGGAGCATAACATACATACTACATGTTTTGATTATGTCTTAGAATATCTGGTATTTATAAAATGTCTAGGTTTTATTTTCAAGAAATGAAGTAAATATCTTTAGGAATCAAGCAAGAATTATCCTGTGGTTGGTCAAAGTGAAAGTTGTTGCATTACATTATCACAGACTGTATTTTATGGCTAGTCTTTATGTAATATTTTAGTTCAGCTCCTGGGTACCTGTATAAAGTACCTACAATCAAATTGAATTATTTACATTTTAACTTGAAGAATAGCAAAAGATTGTTTATTCTTCCTCCTTCATTAATTTAATTTTATATAAAATAAATACCCCTAGAAGGGCAAGGTATAATTTTTTACAGTAACCAAATAGATATTGGTAATGGAATGAGGGAGGGGGGAGAAAGTAAAAACCGCAGTAGAAAAAGCATGTGCAAAGGGCAGGCATATTTGGAGGTGTCTTCCTTGGTCCAAACATTTACCCGTTCTTGCAAATTGGTCTCTTATACAGGGCTGGACCCTTGGTGACCATGTTTGTAATAGATCACTCTTGTAACAAAGGTCTTTTGTCATAGTTGATTATGTTGTGCCCATGGAGGACATTTGACCCAAGTTGTGTCCAACAGATACTTCTTCCTAGGAATTAAAATTTGGGGTGAGTGGAAAGATACGGGTTGGGAGTCTAGGAGCTAAAGTAAAACTAAAAGTAACTAAAAGATGAGAAGGCCCATGAGGTTTCACTGCTAAGGTCCTTGGAATTGATCTGGCCCCTTATCCTGATGGACGTTTCCTTGGGCACTATGAGATAGCCTAGTGTTATTTCAATAGATGAGCTTTTTGATTAAATCTATCCAGAGGAGATTTTTTTACTTAAAACCAAAGTACAACTAATGCAGCAAGTTGGAATGAGGTGAGCTGAAAATGAATAGTATATGCTGATAAAATGCCTCCTATATT
The DNA here is from genome assembly GCA_963574655.1 of Perodicticus potto. Classification (NCBI taxonomy): domain Eukaryota; kingdom Metazoa; phylum Chordata; class Mammalia; order Primates; family Lorisidae; genus Perodicticus; species Perodicticus potto. Next base: position 15,086 of record CAUYRH010032711.1, on the reverse strand, counting down.
TTGCAAATCACTGTCAGGAATTTATGATATAAGATCTTAAAACAAAGTTATGATATTTCATAATCTATTACCTGTTTTTAACATAAAAACAAATCTTCACTAAAAATAACTCCTTCATTAATTATAGGTAGTCCCTGCATAATGGATGAGTTATGTTTCTGAAAACATCTTTGGGTCAAATTTGTATGTAACTCAGATCCCTGATGAAAAGTACATGTACTGTGATAATAATAACAGTACTATAGTGGGTCATGTCTGCTAATAATAATACAATGTGATATTGTAATATTAATGCCGGTTTACTATAATAATAAGTTATAGAAACTAGTGTGCTCTTTTAATTCAACAAATAATACACAAACTCATACAAAAAATTTAGACAGAAGATAGGAAAAATTTTCAAAAAAAGTATTAAAGGTTATCACTCATCTAATGTTGCATCAATATCTTGCTCATTGGAAGGAGCATTTTTGAGGCAAGAAGGTAGGCTAACATTAATTGGAAGATGATGATGGAGATGGTGCTGGGGAATCAGGATTTGATTCTGTTCCTAGAGGGGAGCTTGCCAGTAAGGTCTGTTTCTCAAAAAAGGTATTGTTGGTTATTTGCACAGTCTTTTTCATCATAAATGCTCTTATAGCAGCTCGTGTTCTCACTAAGTACAATGGCAAACTTCTGTAAACCTCTCAGTGTTAGTATCTTGCTCCTCAAGCTTAGTAAATCCTGCTTCAGTGAGATGAAGGGCTCTAGCTACTTCTTTTGTTGTAAACTTTCTTGGTTCTGGATCTTCTGGTTTTTCATTTTCCTGTGTTTCTATCAGCTGTTTCTCTATCTATGAAACTAGCCACTAGCTTAAAGTTGCTGCCTCAGTGAAATGTTTATGCCTTGTGGGTTTGCTTACATGTGTGGAAGAAACTAGTCCCTGAATTATTAATTTAATTTTCTAATTATAAATTATCCTGATGGGAAGCCTGAACATTGTAAGTCTGATCATTCATAATCTGGGGACCGCCTGAATTTTGATTTAATTTCATAGATTCCCTAATTCATGTATGTTGTTTTCCACAGGCAGTTTTACTTTAATGTTCAGTCTCTGTGCTCCTCCTGTCATGTTGTTTACTCACTTCCATGAAATTGTGAGTCCAGAGAACTATAAGTGATCTATTCTTAAAGTAATGGGAGGTGACCACAGTAGTAACAGGGAAACGTGACAGCTGACTTTATTGCAGTGAACCTGTGACCTGTGCAGTTTCCTGTCAGGGTAGGAATTATATGATATTTATAATGGCACAGAGCTGCCATTATTCTATACTGCTACCACTGATTAGTGATTTTTCCACTCACCATGTAACATAAGAAAAGCAAGTATGGAAATCCTACTGAAAACATAACAAAAAGATCAACTCTTTCTCAAAATTAGAGTCATAATCTCAGAACTGAAAAGAAGCGTAATGATCACGAGGAAAAGCCTCCGTTTTATCGATAAGAAAACTGAAGCAAACAGAGGCTTGATGACCTTCCTGAAATCACAGAGCCAGTCAATCCTTATCTCTCAAACTAGCAAATTTCTCACTATGCACAGATGACACCCTTTCCTGAGCACTTCACTCTGTTGTGTCCTGTGTGTCATTCAGCTTTCTAATATGTTTAGCCTCAGGTGTGGTCTCAATTAGCATTTGATATGTGGGACATCTTTGAAGATTTTGCATTGGAGGAAGGTCTGCATGGGGTCCTTAAGGGTCCGTACAAATTGAATAAGTAAAGGAGTAAGGCAGGGCACACCAAACACAGTGAAAGAATTGAGAGAAGGCGTAGCAGAGTGTGGGATATTGTAGGACAGTGAAGAGAATGGAATACAGAAATGAGCTCCTACTCATCCCTCATGTTCATTTCAGATAAAATCTCATCAGTAACGTCTTCCTGCTTCCTTCAATTAAGTCCCTTTTCTGATCCCATTTTGTTTAGTACATGAATGGAGGCAATCCTCACATTACACACATAATGTATGTGCTTATTTATATGTGCAGCCTTAGGGCCAAGATCACGCATTAGACATCTATGTGTTGACACATCTCATTTGGTACCTGCGTATGTTGTGGTTCTCATAGTTACTAGTTTTTTACACCTGGCCTACTTTACTTATTCACATTTCCTACAAGATCCTTGTAAACATTTGCATTTTCACATACTAGTTTAGAGAATAAATCCAAATTCTTTGAGTAGTAGGCCTATAAGCCCCTTATTTCATGAACTAACTTTTACAAACTTACTCCCTCTGGAATAATAATTTAGTTAGTTAGCCAACTAACCAGCTATTTATTGAGGTCCTACCATATGCAATGAACCTCAAAGTCTGGACAAACCAATTAGTTTCCATTCCGAGATCTCTATTTTTCTCTTGTTGGCATTTGTTGTTGCTTTTGTTGTAGGTAACCTCTTCTCTGAAAGCTTATCCCAACCTCTCTTCACCATGTCCTCAAAGTTCCCTCTGCAAGCTTCTGCCATGCTTTGCTCCCATCGATACGGTTATCTTTCTATGTCTGTATCTAAAAAATGAACCTATGGAGGCTAGACAGTGTCTTTTTTTGTTCTCTTCCTGATTGGCTGGCAGAACCTCTGAGACATAGTGCAACTAAATTAAATGAATAAATGAATGAAAATAAGTGAATAAAGTTTGTTTTTTCGATTGGATCAACTTGGTGATAAACACATACTGTATATACATGTTCTCAGTACAGAACATGTTAGTTCTTCAATTTTGTTTTGAAGAAACATTAAATGGAAGCTCACTCTATAAAACAAATAAGTTATATAAAACAGATAAGTTTTATTTGTTTTAAGCTCACTCTGTAAAACAAATTTCAAGCAAATGAAGCAGACTTGGTTAAAGAGAAAGACTCCTTTAATTGTCTGAGAAATTTGTGAATCATTGAACTAGATAGATGATTTTTAAGATCTAATGCTTTTTGAGTTTGTATCTATTACTTGAAATCTGAAGTAGATAGCAAAATAAATATCATAACCTAGTTAGTAGTGCTAAGATTTATAAAAAGCATGCAGCAGAACAAAAATAAAGTATAATTTAAAAAGTGAAACTTCTGGAAGTAATCAGAATATTGAATCAGACACTATTGTACTTTTAAGTCTTCATCTTAAGTAAGTTTGAAATTTACTTAACTCCTGGCATATGTGTGGAAAATTAAGCTTGTTCTCTGAGTTCCCGGTGCCAGGAGTTTCAATATCCCAGTTTGTAGGAGACCCTTCAAAGAAAGAAAAAAGTTTCCAGGTAAAAATCAGAGACTTGGAAGGGCAGCAAGTCTCCTATCTGTTAATAGCAGGATTCCTGTCTAAGGAGCTTGTTACCTTTTCAGAGAGGACTTAACACATCTGGGTTACCTCTGAGTCTTTTGTCTGGGTTACTTTGGCTTTTTTTCTTCAGTACGAGGCTACAATAATTCTTCCTCATGAGGTTATTATGAAAAATAAAAATAATCTTTCTTGTTAAGTTCTTAGTACAGTGACTGGTGAAAGGAACAATAGCTGTTATCATCATCTCCTGAGTAAGCAGCTGAGCTACTTTAAAAAGATGTAAACAATATTAATAATACTGTATATAGATATTTGTTGAATAAATGAATAGCAGTTAGTTGAGCAGAGAACTGTGCTGTTATATCCACTAATTGATTTATTTTTGACCCATATTTCTCTGTGAGATTTCTTTTTCATACTGATTTTTGTTTTTTAAATTTTTTGTCTGTATTGAGATATAACTGACAAGACTGTGTAAATTTAAGGTGTATAACATGATGATTTGATATTTGTTTAGCTTGTAAAGTGATTAGCATAATAAAGTCAGTTAACATATTGAATAATTTATTTAATCCTTCCAATAACCCCATTAGATAGTGCTGTTATTATAATTGATAGTTCACAGATTGAATTGCTGAGAGTTGGTTAGCTTGTTTTTTATGTGAGAGTTATTCTGAGAGGTATTTTGTGTGGTACAGTTGGGACAAGCCCAGCTGTGTTTGTCTCCAGAATTCATGCTCAGATTCCCATCCCACCATCCCCTTTCCATCACTGCAATAGATGGAACATGGACTGTCAAAGAGACATTCTTGGCAAGACATTGTGGAAAACCAAATCTCTGGACTCATTTTCAGGAACTCCTGGGTTCTTCACACCATTTAATATGCAGACTATTTAACCCAAATTATGTCACTTTTTTCTTTCACTTTGACCATTGGCTATTTCTAGTATAATTTATAGATCTTAGATTTGGCTCCTAAAAATATTTGCCTTGATAAACTAATGTTATACTGTGCCTTTTCTGTCTCCAACTTTTCTATTATTATATTATTATGACTTATTCTCTGGGGTTAGTTCTGATGTCTCACTTCCTTCAAAAGACTGATCAACTGGATAGATTGGGAAAGAGTTAACCAGGTAAAGTGTGTTTCTAGAGAAGAGATAAGGGGTGTAGTTGGATAAAGGAGTTTCAAGGGCAAAAGAGTGTAAAGGTATTAGGTAGAAGTTGCTTAATAATGAGAAACCATGCTATTTGAATCGAGATAAAAACGTACAGATATAAAATTTGAATTTGTATATGATTATATTAAATACCCTGAGCTCTGTGAGGAGCCAGATCTTAAAACTCATTCAGCAAATATTTGTTGAGTGCCTGCCATATGTGCCAGTTATTGTTCTAAGCCTACAGGAATTTACCAGTAACAAGATACCTAAGGTCACTCTTCTCGTGAGTTTACATGGTGGTGAATGCTTATGCTGAGGCTGTTAATAAACACAAGAAATAAGTTTAAAAATTTTGCTAGTTTTGTATTCTTTGAAGACAATAAAATACAGTAATATTTTAAGAGTGGCTGGAGCAAGGGGAAGCAAAGTAATAGTAGATTGGGGCACCAAGTATAGTGTTTCTGAGAATGTGTCTTGATGGGTGACATTTTGATGTTTAAAAGAAAACAATCTTGCAAAAGTCTGGTGGCTGAGCATTCCAGCAAAACTGCCTCTCATGTTCCACAGGACAAAAAAGGAAAGTAGTTAGCAAAAATTCTCCCTTTTCCTTCTTCTACAAGCTCCATTTCCAGGAAACAAGATACCAGATGTTTTTGTAATCATACATTTGATCCACGTGTCTCAGAGACATTGGGTTTTTAACATTAATACCTAATTCCTGCTCATTTCAAACTCTGACTTCCTTGTTAAGGAATCCTAGTCTTTTGTAAATTTTTCTCTTTTCTGAGTATTCCTGGTGTCCCCAAGGGCTATATACAATGCCCCAGCGAATCTATTCTGGTTATAGCTCCCTCTCTCTATTGCTGGATGAGCAGCTGTCACTGCCTTGCTGCTGGATGAGTCACTGCTTGCTTTGACAGCTCTACACTAGCCTTTGCCCTAACAGAGATTAGTCATGCTGTGTCTCGTGAGTTAAACTCTGACACCATGGAGATCTTCCAGTAATATTACCTGCCTTCCTGAACTAGACACCCATGGTGCAGCAAGCTGCTGCCAAATGAAATGGAGAAGCTTCTTTCACTTTTGCTTAAATCCTGAAATGTTGGGAGTTTGTTGAGCCAGTCCTTTAGGTTTTTATCATAGTCTCTTTTCCCCAGGGGTCACCATACCACAAGGGTGGCTGAGTTAGCAGAAACTCCTGTAACAATGCTAGGGAATTCCTGTCTTACGAATTTTGGTTGGAGTTCAGAGACCATTTCCCAATATAAAATTATAAATTGCTATATTCTTGGTATCTTGGCCACCCTTGAAATGAATAATATGTACACATGACCTAGGCCTTGCTAATCAGAGGAACAATTTCCCATGCCTGCCATGTCGGTGGCTGAGGTATAGGGTCAAATGCTTAGTGATAGCAGCATCCTCACAAGACTAGTTTTATGGTTTGGTTTTAAGTTTTGTTCCTGACTGCATTGTCCCCAGACGTTATAGAATTTCTGCGAGCTAGTCAATACCCTTTAAAAAATATCCTTTTTAAGTTAGACAGACCCATTTGGGCTGCTTACTGCATAGGCCAAGAGAAAAGCTGAGGGAAAGAAAGTGCTTATTTCTTATGCTTTGGGAATATACTCTCTTTTTCTCTTCAACTGCGTATGAACAAGAAAACAGGATCTTGATTGACATGGAGAATCATCTTGCAATGGCAAGGGAATCACTATGGAATCATGCCTCACTAAGGCCAGCTCAACACAAAGATAGCAGAGTGAAGAGGGTTAAGGCATCTGCATGATATTAGTGAGCCTTTGGCTTACTGTACCTAAAGTCCACTCTGCTGCTGGACTTGAAATTACCTGTGATAATAAATTTCCTATTGATATGCAAGCTTAAGTTAGAATTTTAAGTTGTTACTACCTATATTGCAATGAATATAAATAATAATTCATAACCTTTATTGAGAACTTAAAGTACTACTGGAAATTTTTATTCACTCAACAATTATTTATTGAGCATCTACATATATGAACTTATTCAATTGTTATGATAATTCTAACATTACAACAATATAGTACGGCCATGCACTGCATAACAATGCTTTGGTCGCAGCAGGACTGCATGTATGACTATTGTCCTGTAAGATTATAATGAAGCTGAAAAATTCATATTGCCTAGTGATGTTGTAGCTGTCATAATGCAACACATTACCTTTTTATGTTTAGATATGTTTAAATACACAAATAGTTACCAGTGAGTTACAGTTCCTTTAGCGTTCAGTGTAATAACATGTACAGGTTGTAGCTAAGGAGCAGTAGACTATACTGTATAGGCTAGGTATATAGTTGGCTATCCCATCTAGGTTTGTGTCAGTATACTTCATGATGTTTGCACAATGATGAAATTTCCTAATGACACATTTCTCACAGCATATCCCCATTGTTAAGTGATGGAAGGCTGTAGTATGTGTGTAACTGGATGTATACACTTATGCATAGCTGTGTGCATAGATCTTGATATGTATATATAATAGATACAGATATAGACATGCATATGTATATGGGTATAGATATATGTAGAGGTATGGCTATGGGTGTGGGTGTAAATATTGGTATATACAGAGTTAAAGTTGGCAGCTAGGTGAAAAATGAAATTTCTATTTTGTCCTGAAATGGAAACTAAAACTCAGAGCAGAGGAAAAAAGTTAAGTACGCCACTATATCCATGTTCCCAGGACATAGTGCATAACTAGTTGGAGCCAGCAATATTTTCCAAAATTGTTATGAGGAGTGCTAGTTCAGAGAACTGTCTCAATCACCAACATCACCCACATACTATTACAGAAGGTCTTAAAAGAGAAGATAGTGTGTGTTTTTTGGAAAACGTAGTTGTTTGTGAAGGGCGGCAGTTTCTTTCCCATTACAATAGTTAAATTTTAACATTTTTTTCAACCTCATAATCAAGATGCCCAACTACTCAGCCTGGGATATTGCACCCTGTTTCTCTCAGCCACTTCATGTTTTAATACCAGGGTCTGAATTAGGTAGTATATTTTGGGGGAATGTGTAATAGAAACTATGGGTCAAACTTATTGAAACATTAATATGAAAATGTATTGGCTCAATTACCTGAAAATCGAGAAGTAGAACAAATTTTAGGTTTGGGAGATTACAAGACTTAATGGTTCCATTTTGCTTTCTGTGGTGTTAGGTTAATTGGCCCCATGAATGTAGGAGGGCTGCTAGTAGTAATCAACTACATGTGTTTCCCTGTTTATAGTCTTGTGGGACAAAGGAGAAAGAATTTTCTCCAACTAAAAGTCCTGAGATTTATTCTGATTTAACTGTTTAGGTCACATGCCCAACAATACACCAGTAACTGTGGTCAGGGGACTAGAATATGTTTGCTAAGTCAACCAAAGTCTAGCTTTAAAGTTGGGGAATTTGAATCAACTTTATAAAAAATATATAGGTTGCAAGGGACATGAAGGTTGATATCTGAATTAAAACCTAAAAACTGTTAGGAAGGGAGAATAGAGTGTGAATGCTAAAAAACAACCAATAATGTTCTCTGAAAGGTGAGGTTAATGACCAATAATGGAAATATATGCAAACCCTGATAAGAGGCAGAAGAATCTGGATCATGTTCCAATTAATAGGTAAAGATGTGCAGCTTTTGGAGAAAGTTTGGGATAACGTTGAAGAATTCTTTCTTAAGAAAGAAAGTGTAAGTCCACTTACACTTTCGTTGGGATCTGTTTTCATTTTGGAAAGTCCTATTAGATGGTTTCTAGAACAGATTGAGGAAGGGGACCTCCCTGTAGTGATCTGTTGGTAGAAGCATTGACTTCCTGTAACTGCTTAGCAATAAGGAGCATCTGCCCTCTGAAAACAGTACAGCTAGAGAAGTGGCAATGCTGACTCTCACCTTCAGTTTTCCCTTCCCTACGGGTGAAGAGATACAGTCTGTGGAACAGAAGAAGGAGTACATCACCTAGGCTTATTTCCAAAAGCTGCTTAAGTGTTTTTATCTGAATCAGCACTTTAACGCCATCATTTCTTCAGTGTTTCTCTCCTCCTGGCCTAGCTATTCCTGACCTTCTCTATTTTGGTTTGTGATGATATTGCCACCTATTGGTCACCCAAAGTCAGAAACGGGCTTTGTCCTGGATTTCCTCTCCTCCATTCCTTACCCCTTGTCAGAAGGAAACCCTGTCAACTGTTTTTCTAAATATCTTCTACAACTGTTTTCTTTCCCATCATTTCTGTAAATACATACCTAAGGCATTTACATATATTGCTTTGGGGTAATAATATCAGCTCCGGATTGGTATCCTTGACACTGGGCCTCCATTCTCTACTTGCTACTACAGTGAGCATTCAGGAACACAGATCTACATGTATTATAATTCACTTTCTCAAAATCCTTTATTATTGCAGCCACTTATGAGATAAAATGCAAAACCCTTTAGCTTGGGCGGCGCCTGTGGCTCAAAGGAGTAGGCCTCAGTCCCCATATGCCGGAGGTGGCGGATTCAAACCCAGCTCTGGCCCAAAACTGCAAAACAAACAAACAAAAAAACCAAGCCTTAGGCTGGCAGCTGGTACCCAAGGATCTGTATGATGTGGCTCCTGCCTGTGATTCTAGCTTTATCATTCATTATTTTCTGTTTCTCTCCCTCTTGTCCAGGTCCTGTTACAAATGTGAAGTGCCTTTTTTCCTTGGTTCATACTGTTTCTTTCCTCTCTGAAAAACCTCCATTCCCAAAGCTCACATTTTAAATCCTCCATGTGCTTTTTCATAGGTTTTCCAAGCTTACTTGGCACTCTTTCTTCTGCTCTCCTATTTGTCTTTTGTACAGATTTTGGCCTTTATCACACTGTATTGAAATTCTTTCCATGTTTGTCTCCTACTCTTTGACAGCCCATGTTTCTTGAGCACCTTGTATTTGTGAAGAAAAATTCTAGGGGCTGGCCATATAAAGCAAAAATACTTTATATTTATAGACTTCAGCCAGCAGTTATGTAGAGATAGGTGTTTAAATCAATAAAAATTATTCTTAATGAATGTATTCTAAATGCTTGGAGGGATCTCTCAAGAAGATACCTGATTATAAAAACGCATAAAGAAGAGACGGGAAGTTTTACTTGAAGTTGGTGATTACATGTTAGGTTAAATGCTAGTCACTTTACTAGAATGCTAGTTCTCATTTATTCTTTTCACCAACAACACATATATATTTAATATTAATGGCTGCCACATTATGAACTAAGATACAGTGCTAATGAAAACAGAATTAGTTGTTACCCTTATGATGTTTCCAGTATAGTTAGAAGGAGATGGACCAAATAGACACTAATTATAGAGTGCAGGAAGCACCATAACTGGGTAAATCAGATGGTACTGTCACACCAAGTCATACCCAACAGGCTTTGGAGTGGGGAGGCAGTAAAAACTTCTGCAGGCAAAAACAACTAAACTCACAACTGAAGGATGAGTAGGAGTTAGGTGGGATGGAGATGGCGGGGGTGGGGGGGGCATTAGATTGTTCCACGTAGCATAGAATTTCTCAGGGTCTGAAGATAAAAAACAGTACAGTGGACTCAAGTATATTAGGGGAAAATGTGATGAATATATGAATATACACCCTTGACTTTTAAGGTTGAGGAGTTAACAAGGGTTGTTAGGTCTTTTCCACAAATTGATAAGGGGCTGTTTTTTAAGAAAAACAAGGAAAGAGAGAGAGAAATGGGGGGGAGAGGAGAGAAAAGATTTTGTACCAGCTGATCAGAAAGGAAAGCATTCTGGGGAAGAAGAGTTAGATAAAAGAGATGCTTAGGCAGCTTTCTGTGTAATTCTTTGTAAAACTCCTATGCCACTTCTTTAAAAACCCCATAGTTAAGTTCTACTGTTCTTCAGGTTCAGAGATAAGTCTCATGTATTTGTGGCTGGAATACCAGATAGGGACTGGATTCCGTTGGGTACTGGGAATGATTTGCATTCTGAACAGAATGTGAGAAGAGAAATAGAAAAGTTCATAAAGTCCACACACAGAGTGTAGAGCTGGGACGCCTCAGAGTGGAGAAGTGGGTAAACAAGGACCAGGTTCATAAAGCACCCTGAAAGCAAGGCCGAGGACATTAGAGAATAACTGTCGGGAATGGGCAATGAGAAGACAGAGAAAGGGACCCAGGAGCAGATTGGCGTTTCAGACAGAATCCTGGTTCTGGTGTCTGGAGTAAATAGAAGAGAGGCAAGGCAGAAGGCAGGGAGATGATTCATGGGATATGTGGCGTTCCTTAGAGATTTGGCCACCTGCTGCATAGAGATGTTGTGGTCACTGAAGGACTGTATAGACCATGGTGGTCACATAAGATCATAAGACTGTATTTGTACTATAGCTTTCTATGTTTAGATATACTTAGATACATAAATACTTACTGTTGCGTTACGTTTCCTACATTATTCTGTACAGTAACATGCTGTACAGATTTGTAACGTAGGATCAAGGGACTGCGCCCTATACCCTAGGTGCAGTAGCTACACCATTTTGTCTACACATGCTTATGTAAGTACATTTTGTGATGACAAAATCACCTGGTGATGCATTTCTCCGAATGTATCCCTGTTGTTAAATGATGCATGCTGTATGATGACCTTGAATTTCCAGGTACAGAATCAGAAGGTCAGTGAGATGACAGTAAACACAGAGGACTGGGACCCTGGGCTATCTGGAGCCACATTCTAACCATTCTCTTAGTGGACTAATACTTCCCTTTGTACTATGCTAGTCTTTGAAAGAAGAATTTTATTTTTTAGCTACAGTGACTGTTCTAGTTATCTATTGATTTTTAAGTAACTATGACAAAACTTAGTGACTTAAGGTAATATTTATTGAGTGGTCGGGGTGGCCGGCTGGGTAGCCCCTGCCTACGCACACCCTGGGCGTGGGGGGCCACCTTCTCCATTCCTGACTGCTGCTGGTAGCACACGGGTTAACCTGATGAACTGCCATGGTTCCCTGAAGAGGATTTTCATCACTCAGGGATCTCTCTGCATCTCCACACACACTGGCCTCAGTGGGACGGAGAAGCTCTTCATCAAGAGGGTGAGGGGCAAGATGGCCGACTGGAAGCAGCTTCTGAAAGAGCTCCTGTCCAAAGGGAAAGATAACGTCCAGAAATTGCCCAATTAAGCTGAAGACTGGGAGCCCAGGCGAGAGAGAGAGAGAGAGAGAGAGAGAGAGAGAGAGAGAGAGAAGTGATAACTGCAGGTCACCTCTGCTGAGGAAAGCTGCAACTCCAAGAAAGCAAGCTTCAGGTACAAAATTCATCTGAAAGGAAAATTGTCCATCCCCTCCCCCAAGAAAGCTGTGGTTTTTCTGTTTCCTTTCTTTTTTCTGTTTGCTCCTGCGGGTTTTCTACAGACAAGCAGTGAACTGTGGACCTCTTGTCTCACCCCACGGGAGAGTGCTGTGGGAAGTAGGGACCACTTCCTCAGAGGGACCCTGCTGTGACTCTGAACACTCTCTTGCTAGGCAGAAAAATTGAACTAAAGTCTTCCCTGCCATTCTGAACATCCACTACAGCCTTCCCCCCTTACCTGACGAACCAGAAGCCTAACCCCTGCTGAGACTGAGGGAACAGGATCTTGAGCAGCACCCTCCCTCCCTGTTAGCGGGACCAAGTGCACCCCAACAAGAGACTTTGGGGGCTGCGCTGACCCTCCCCCCTCCCCCCATACCGCCCCACACTGCCCCTGTGAGGGACTCCCCCAGTGACCATGCAGCCCTGCGCTCCTCCTGGTCTCCGCATGCCCTCCCCAACCAGGGACTCTCCTGGTGACTGCACGACCCCCCCCGCCCCCGCATCTGCTGGATCTCCACATGCCTGCTACGGCCATGGGCTCTGCCCCTGCAGGGCCTCCGCACACCCGCCCAGGCCAGGGGCTGTGCAGGTGACCGTGCACCTCCACTCTGCAGGTCCGCCTGATCTCCTTTTGGAGAGATGTTTGGAGAATACTTAGAGATCTAAAAATAGACCTGCCATTCAATCCTATATTTCCTTTACTAGGTATATACCCAGAAGACCAAAAATCACATTATAACAAAGACATCTGTACCAAAATGTTTATTGCAGCCCAATTCATAATAAGTCATGGAAGAAGCCCAAGTGCCCATCGACCCACAAATGGATCAATAAATTGTGGTACATGTATAACATGGAATATTATGTAGCCTTAAAGAAAGATGGAGACTTTACCTTTTTCATGTTTACGTGGATGGAACTGAAACATATTCTTCTTAGCAAAGTATCTCAAGAATGGAAGAAAAAGTATCCAATGTACTCAGCCCTACTATGAGGCTAATTTATTGCTTTCATATGAAGGCTATAACCCAACTATAGCATAAGAATATGGGGAAAGGGGCAAGGAAGGGGAGGGGGGAGGTTAGGGTGGAGGGAGGGCAATTGGTGGGGCCACATCTATGGTGCATCTTAGAAGGGTACCGGCAAAACTTGCTAAATGCAGAATACAAATGTCTTTATACAATAACTAAGAAAATGCCATGAAGGCTGTGTTAAACAGTTTGATGAAAATATTTCAGATTGTACATGAAACCAGCACATTGTACTCCCTTGTAATTTATACAGCTATGATTTAATAATAAAAAAGATAATATTCATTTATTTATTTTGTAGAGACAGAGTCTCACTTTATCACCCTTGATAGAGTGCTGTAGCATCACAGCTCACAGCAACCTCCAAGTCCTGGGCTTAGGCGATTCTCTTGCCTCAGCCTCCCGAGTAGCTGGGACTACAGGCGCCCGCCACAACGCCCTGCTATTTTTCTGTTTTGCAGGTTGGCGGAGGCCAGGTTTGAACCCACCACCTTCGGTATATGGGGCCAGCGCCCTACTCGCTGAGCCACAGGCGCTGCCCCGATAATATTTATTTTACTCCCACATCTGCTATATATTCAGGGCTTGGCAGACAGCATATTGCTGCTCTTCTCAGTGACACCTGGGTTGTTTGAAGACTGGGGACTGGGATCACCTGTGAGCTTATTCACAGCTGATGCTCACGTTGCTAGGAACTTTAGCTGGGGCTTCTGGCCACAGCACTTCTAGGTGGTCTTTCCTTTTGTCCTGTCCCTTCTTACCTCACAATAGTGTAACTGGGATTCCGAGGGTAGGTATCCTACAGGAAAGGGAAGACCACATTGAAGGTGTATCATTTTTTCTAACCAGCCTTGGAAGTCACTGCATTCATTCCATTTATTAAGGATGCCTTACTAAGGCCAGCTCAGATCTGAATAAAAGGAAATTAGATGTTTGGTAGGAGTAGTGTCAGGGAATTTGCCAATGTGATTTAAATAGAATAAACTGCCTAATATAGCTAACATTTAAAAGTACTTAAATATAGCAAGCATTCTTCTAGGAGTTTTTCTTACCATAGCCTTATACTATCATACCCATTTCACATATGAAGAAATCTAGGTGCAATAAGTTTTTACCCAAGACCATACAAATAATAAGAAATGTAATCACTATTAGAGCCTAAACATTCTGGCTCTGGGGTCTATGTTCTCAACCACTATGCTGTGCTGTCTATTGTACTTTCTGGAATGTAGTATGGACAAATATGTATTTGTTGAATGAATGAATGTTTTGTATCTTGGGATTCTCTATGATGCTAGTAAAGCCATTCATATGCCAACCTGCACTGGCATAGAATGGGAGATAGGCTGCTGTACAAGTGAAGAAGGTGCAATTTCCAAGTAAGTATGGATGAACTTGTTTAGAGTACCTTCCATTTATTTTTTTAATTTTTATTAAATCATAATTGTGTACATTGGTGCAATCATGGGGCACAATGTGCTGACTTTATATACAATCTGAAATATTTTCATTGGACTATTTAACACAGCCTTCATGGCCTTTTAATCACTATATGAAGACATTTATATTCTACATTTAGTACTTTTCACTTGTACCCTTGTAAGATGCACCATAAGTGTGATCCCACCAATCACCCTCCCTGCCCCCATCCTCTCCCTGCCCCTCCCCGAGTACCTTCCATTTAATAGCTGCCTTAGGTACCACATTCTATTACACTTCCTCAGAAGCCTGGATATTTCTAAATACAGTATGATAGCAGTCTCTCTCTCTCTTTCTCTCCTTCTCCCTCTCTTTTATACATACACCCCCCCCACACACACAAATGATTCAAAGAGTCTATCTATCTATATGCATATCTATCTTAGATTTTTTTTTCTCCTTTCTCTAATGTGGTTTTATTTCAATAATGTTCACTTTAAAAGAACATTTAAGAGATAATATATCCTGTATGGAAATTTTATTTTGAGATGTGTTAACATGATAAAGTTAATTTAGAATCTAGGAAGAGCCACCTTGTGGCAAAATTTAGCATTTAACATTATTTATCTATATCTATATATAGATGTGTGTGTGTGTATATATATATATGTATATATATATTTAATTTATTGTTAGGGATTCATTGAGGGTATAAGAAATTAGGTTACACTGATTGCATTTGTTAGGTAAAGACCCTCTTACAATTGTGTCTTGCCCCCCAAAGGTGTGGCACACACCAAGACCC
>CAUYRH010032710.1:0-25616 GCA_963574655.1 Perodicticus potto | reverse complement strand
GCTGTCACCCTGGATAGAGTGCTGTAGCATCACAGCTCACAGCAATCTCCAATTCCTGGGCTCAAGTGAGTCTCTTGCCTCCGCCTCCCAAGTAGCTGGGACTACAGGCGCCCGCCACAACGCCCGGCCATTTTTTGGTTGCAGCCGTCATTGTCGTTTAGCGGGCCCAGGCTGGATTCGAACCCACCCGCTCAGGTGTACGTGGCTGGCGACTTAGCCCGTTGAGCCACATGCGCTGAGTCTGTATTCCAAATAAAGTAGGATTTGCATATTAAAAAATTTTGAATGCGTAGCAGTCCCTCTTCTAGATATATACCCAAAGAAGTTGAAATCACCATCTTGTAAAGATACCTACAGTCCCATGTTCATCGCAGCATTATTTACAATAGCCAAGATAAGGAAACAACCTAGATGTACATCAAGGGACAAGTAGCTACAGAAGAAATGGTGTATGTATACTATGCAGTATTATTCAGACATAAGAGGGGAAATCTTGCCACTTATCACAACATGGATAGAGCTAGAGGACATTTTGCTAAGTGAAATAAGCCAGGCTTGGAAAGAAAAATACTGCATGATTTCACTTCATGTGGAATATTTTCAAAAAGGAACCCAATTACAGAGAGGTAGGGAATGAAACAGTGGTTAACCACAGGTGTGTGTGGGTTGGGTCAGATGTCGGTCAAAGGACAAAATAGATACATAGGATGAAAAGATTTGGAGATACATGAGTGTTAAAGTTATAAAATTGTATCTGAGATTTTTGTTAAATAAGTAGACTTTAACAGCTCATGCAATTAAAAGAGTAATTATGTGAAATGATGGCTGTGTTAATCTGCTTTACTGTAGAGTAACCATTTTACTATGTATATATAGCCTGTAACATGCTGTAAACCTCAAATATCCACAGTGAAATTTATTTTTAAAAAATTTGGGGTGCAATAAAACCTGTAAGTTCTTTACATTATTTTAAGCCTTTAACAGTGATTATAGCTTTTACCTGTGAAATGTCATCAGAAAAAAAAAGACATTCCAGAGATTTGTACATTTTATTTTTTATTGAGCTAACATCTTTTATTTAAACATATTGAAGCAATTTTTGTTTTTTTCAGTTTTCTAGGATATGGAACTCTTTGTCCCTTCACCTTCATTCTATATCAGAAATTCTCAGACATAGAAGAGCTTATGTTTTTACATAAGTGCTAGTAACCTAAAATTAGGTTTCAAAGGCAGTTTGCTCGTAAGTGATTATGGAAATCATTACAATGTGATATTAACCTAACCTATAATTATGTGCATGTTTATGTGTCTTACATACATAACAGATTTGGTGGAAGGGCAAAGGTAAGTAGACAACTTGAAAAGAAGAGAATGCTTGTTTGCATTGGAGAATGGAGTTTGACAGTAGAAATTCTTGTGTTTCCCTTTTTCACTTTAAAGAAGCTTCTTTGCTTCCTTCCACTTACATAACAGATCTGTATAGGATAAAAACATGAGTAGTTATTATAACAAAAAAAATTGTAGTTGGATGAACACTACTGTAGTAATGTCTGAGACATGGAAATGAGATAAGTAAAGAAAGATTGCTTCAGGCTGTTACTAACTGATGACTGGGTGTTTTTCTGTGTGTATTTCCTAACTGTGATCTTTTCCTCCATTTCAAACCATGCTACTATATTAATATATATATTCCAAGGGCAAAGAAGTAAACTAAAATGGGCTTATTCCTAATCTTTCAAGACCCTGCTAAAAGACTAATTCGAATAAGTCTTCACTGATTACCAAAACCAGATGGCCAGTTGGCCATTTGGCCTCTGAATTCCTGTCACTCTGTATCAGTTGAGGAAATAGCATATTTATGTATTGATGTTTGGGTACGTAACTCTTAAATGTTATGTTTTTAAGCTGCACTGGGGAAGGAGTGGTGAGGAGAATGCAATGGAAGTATGTCAGGCTACCCTCACTTGAAGCAGAGTTAATCCGTTACAGGATGGAAATACTAAGACTCTTACTTAAATTCCTCAAATTCATCTAAATATCATCTCCCCCTCCTCAGATGCCTAGTAGAGTTCCTTGTGTGATCATGCATTATTTGATTTTTGGTTTTCAAACATTATTTCAGTTAACCATTCAGATGTAATCCTACCAGGAATTGAAACCCTTTCATCTGTAGTCATTCTGGACCAACACCTCCCTACTGTTTTCCACTGGTCTCTTGGTTCAGAATCTCCAAAGTTGATTGAAACTGAATGATCTGCTAAGGCTAATCTGAGTTGCTGGTGTTCTAATGTTGTAAATGAGAGGGGTTAGGCTTGGACTCCTGAGTTTGTTCTCTGCTATAGGAAATAACCTGGTGTGAAAAGGAGCTGGTTGCTGGAAATGGACAGTCATTTAAGTCATGTATATTTTCTTATATGTGTTTTCTATTATCTTTCTGATTCAATTCCTTTTTAGAACTCAGTGACTTTAAAAAACTACAGTCTTATCGTGTAGCTAATTTTTGTTGGGAGTTTTTTTTTTTTTTTTAAGCTGTACTATTATCAGTTCTACAGTAACTGTGACTTCATTTTGGGGACTAGGGAAGAGATGAGAAATGTTGAGTGTTTAGAAGCTGCAGCTAAGGTGGGATTGTTATTTGGAGTCTCTTAGTCACAGTATTGACATGTGATCTGAAGAGAATCTTAGAATATTTCTACCAGAAAGATCCTTGGAGTTAAACTAGTTCTCATTTTTATAAGTGTGGAAACTGAGTCCCATGTCCCCGTATGTGACTTATCTAGATTCATACAGCTTATTCATGGCAACCGGGAACCTGTTTTGCTCAGTATAGAAACCAGATTATCTATCAAGAACTATGACAGTAAAGGAGGAATTCTGTTATTTTGGAACTGTATATAGCAGGGGTATCTAACCTTTTTGTTTTCTCTGCTACACTATAAAAATAAGAGTTGTCTTGGGCCACATGTAAATACACAAACTCTATGAAAACTAAAGCTGATTATAAAAAAAAAAAGTCTGTGCATACTTTTTGTGATATTTGACACAGATAAACAAAAGTCCTCACAAAATCAGCATGCATGCAGCCAGAGCTCCAGGTCGGATGCTTATGAATAGCTTTCTGCAGCCTGATCAGGATGTAGGAAATTGCTTTTCAGTTATGGGAAAGGCACCAAGGAGCGATGATAGTAGAGCATGATTGGAATAGTAAAAAGTAATAGGGTGATAGTTAGTAGAACTTCACAAACCCAAAGTTATGGGAAGCAAATATTCTTGTTTCTTAACATAGGTGAAAAGAGTGCCTTGATTAAGGATCTGAAATCCAGAGGAAAGAGACTATTTCAAAGGACCCATCAGGAATTTTTGGAGTTTAGGGCAAGTAAAAGTTTAGAAAGGATTTTCAATGACTTAACTCTTTACATGGTTTGCCACATTTATTCTTCTGCTAGTTCATCTTTATGTGTCATTATGTAGGCTTCTGAAGAATAAGACTGCCTAAATTTAGTTAATAAAAATTAACTGTATAGCAATACAGTTTTCAGGTACAATTATGTGACTGATGAAGGGGGTAGGGTCGAATGGGGGAAAATGTGGATTAATAATTCCCTTTTACATGGTGACTAGGACAATAATGAATAATGAATCAATATGTATCTGTTAAGCCTCCATAATTTTCCAAGCGCTTCCTTCTAAACATTATTTAATTGGTTCCTCACAGGAACCTTATGCGGTAAGCAGTGTAGAAGGTTCATATTTATTGTTTTCTGTACAGAGAATCTGATGTTGGATTTTTTTTTTTTTGCCAAGATCACACGATTAATAAGGGGGATAGCCTGGATCGGTCTTAGTGAACCTAATCTTTTCACTCCTACCTCTTTCTTAAGTGCTGGCAAGTGTTTGCCAATGATGATATGAAGTTGTATGCTTTTTTTTATTTGTTTGTTTCTTGTTTTTGAGAGAGAGTCTTTATGTTGCCCTGGGGAGAGTACCATGGCATCATCTTAATTCACAGCAACCTCAAATTCTTGGACCTGAACAATCCTCTTGCCTCAGCCTCCAGAGTAGCTGGGGACTATAGGCCTGATTTTTACACTTCAGTTCTATAACCTAAAATAATTTTTTAAGATATGTTTGTTTTGAAATTATGATTCTTAGCTTGAAAATAGAATTTTTAAACCCTAGATAATTTTCAGTCTCTGGTTCACTTGTAAAGCATTTCAAATGCTGGTTCATTTGTTAAGTTGGCTTCCAGCTTTTTTTCTCTTTTTTAAGTAAAGTAATATTATTAGTAATAGTATTATAGTATCTAAGTGAAGATATACCTTAGAATTTTATCATATTAAACTATCAGGAGTAATATGAGGGTGAAGTGTCCCTTTTAAAAGTCATGCATGGAAATCTTACCCTTAACTAGAGCTCTCTCATCTTTGGTACTACCTATTTTTCTCATTACCCACCACAATAAAGCTTGTAGTTCAGATGATTATTTATTAGGATGTGGAGCATTTTGGAGTATAGCCCTTAAATGATTATAGCGTATCAAAATAGTGTGATCTTCTATTTCTCTGTTTTCTTACTGCAGATTTCATTAACAGTCTACTGTATGTTAGGCATTCTGATAGGCATTGACAATACAAAAAAAGAATAAAACAAAAATAGTTACTGCCTTCATAAATAAGTAAATAAATAATTCATCTGTAGTATGATTAGTACTGATAGAAGTACGCCATTCTGTGTACATCATTACCACTTTCCTTTTAAGGATTAAGCTTTTTATTAGACTCTGAAGTTAGGGTTCTTCTGGATGGAAAATAAATGTCATACATGCTGTTCCTCTCACCTCCTCTTAATTGTCCCTTATAGCATGCTTTCCTAATGAATCCATATTCAGGATCAGAATTATTCTTAATATAGTGCTATCTATTCTGATAACCCCTGTTAGTAAAAATTGACTTTGTCATTATTGGCCTATATTCTGTCCTCTGTTACTCATTTAAGTTATATCTTTATAATTTTAAATGCTTTCAATGTTAAAAGGAATAAGATTTATTCAATTTTGAGATTTTGACCACCCTTGTCAGTAGGTTTCTCACTAGATATCCTGGGTTGTGGTGCTTGTAAACAGAGACCAAATAAGCAGAACATGAAAACAAGGTAGAGCCAGCTACTGATACCTAGGTATAATGTAGGAATAACCTTTTGACACATTATGGGCAAGGGACTGGAAGAATCAGGTACCTCTCTGAGCTATTTTTTATTTACTTTTGAAGATGTTTTTTCTCCAAGTTTTTATTAGTTTTGGTATTAATTTTAACCAAATTTCACCTAAAGGAAGGACAGGATCCAGAGAGGACATGCTTAGGGTAGCATTTGCTGACTGTCTTACACTGTGCTAAGAATGTCTCTTGATCAGAACTCTTGGCCTACAGCTATCCGCTCAGACTCACCCAGGTAACTTGGATCTTCTGCTACTTGAATTCTGTTTCTTTCTTAAAAAGTCAATCCAGGTGTTACTCTAAGTAATCCGAAGAGATTTAACTTGGTATTCTTTGCATTTATATGCTTTGCTGAATGTATAATGTACAGTATCTTATTTGATTTTCACAACAGCCCTAAAAGGTAGATAGTGTCTTCCCCATTTTCTAAAAGAAGAACTCTGTTCTCCGAGCATATAAACTATTCTGTAAAGTGTTTATGCCATTAAAAGGGCCATGTCATATATTTACATTATATACATTGGTCAAGGCTATGTGGGTGTGTTTTAGGGGTATGGGATATGTGAATATTCCAAGTCCGTATTGTATAAATGTAGTTGTGGAAATTGTGTTTCTGGATTGAGTAGGGTAAATACAGATTGAGTATCCCTTGTCTGAAATGCTTGGGACCAGAAATGTTTCAGATTTCAGAGTTTTTAAAATTTGGAATATTTGCATATACATAATGAGGTATCTTGAGGATGGGACTCAAGTCTAAACATGAAATTCATTTATGTTTCACCTTATAGCCTGAAGGTAATTTTATACAATTTTTAAGTAATTATTGTTCACAAAACAAAGTTTGTTCAGCATTGTTGCTTTCTCAGCCACCCGTGTGTGGACAGTCTGGTTGTTTGGCATCACCATCATTCCCAACTCTGAATTTATATGCTACCAATAAGTGCTCGTTTTCCCACACTTACTCATACGTAAGTAGTAAATAGCATATAATATGACATACCATTAATACAGTGAAAAAATAATGTAAGTCTAAGTAAGCCAGCACAATAGCCTCACCAGAAAACCTATAACAACTGTTAAACAATAAATTGTATAAACTATTTGTTGTTCGCCTGCATTTTGACTGTGACCTAGCATGTGAGGTCAGGTGTGGAATTTTCCACTTGTGTCATCATGTCAGCACTCAAAAAGTTTCAAATTTTGGATTTTTAGATTTTCAGATTAAGGATGCTCAATCTATAGTGGTTCATGACCCTGGCTGCTCATTAGAGCCACCTGTGAGGCTTTGGAAAAACCAAACAAATGAAAACAACCCATCACCACCACCATCTGGGTCTTTTGCCTAGTGATTCTGTTCAGTGTGGAGCCCTGGCATCAATGTTTAATTTTAGGACACCTTACTTGCTGGTGATTCCAACGTGTAGCCAGGGTAGTGATCCATTATTTTAGTAAAAGTAGCATCCCCTAACAGATCTGACAAGACTTCATGAAGTGTGAAGTTTAAATGGTGAGAGGAAGATGATCAGTAGATTGCCCTTGGGGGAAGGAGCCATTCCAGGCCTGTGGTACAATGTGCAAGAAGTCTCTGAAGTGGGAAGAGGCCTATCAAGTAAAGAGCACTTAATACTGGCAGAAGGAGGGTGACAAATGAGGAAGAAAGGGAAGGAGGGATAATCTGGGTCACCCTAGTAAAGACTTGGAAACAGAGTTTAGGTAAAGGTCTTGGAATTAATTTCTAGGACACTTGGAAACTACGGTAGGACTTAATCTCCTAAAACCGGTAATAAGAACAAATGATTAGTGATAGATTAGAGGGAGAGCAGTGCTGAAAATGAGAGCTAGGGTGAATAAGATTGCATGTCTAGGAAGGTAAGAATGATTAAGGAATAGATGAGATGCAGAATACACACTGCAAAAGGAATTGGTGTTATATAGCAATATAGCACTTGTGCTGAATAAAGGATATGTCAGTTGAAAAGAATATAAACTTAACATTTGTAAAGTCCAAGTGCAGGTTATAAAATCTCTTCAGTTCTGTTTAATCAAGCTAATCCTATTCATGAATTCAGTGTAGAGGACTATAGAGCCTGTGAGCTTCCAACTCAAGACTGCTTATAGTTTTTGCCACTAGTTTCTCAAAAATGACTTCAAGGTGTAGATCACTTCCAGAAAATCTTTACTTACAGCAGGGATTTATTTAAGAAAGCAAAGCAGTTAGTTATAGCTTAAGGCTGAACTATAGTGTATTAGCCAGGACCCTTTCAAAATTCCTGGAACAGAATAGGAAAGAAAAACAGAGTACATAAAGAATCTGGCTTCGATTCATTAAGGGATAAAGTGTTTCAATTCTTGAAATGCAGCTGCTCTTTCTTATACTTTTTCTTTGCTCTTATTTTTGGCCTATTTTCTTCTGTCCTCGCATTTGCTTTCCCTTTTTCATCCTCAAGATTCTAAATGCCATTTCAGTGTTTAGACTCTCTTAACTGCTATTTCATTCTAGGACTTAAAAAAGGGAAGGGTTCACGAGGGATGAATAGGCAGAACACAGGGCAGCAAAATTATTCTGTATGATAATATAATGGTGGATACATGTCATAATTCATTTGCCAAAACCTATCTGTAGAAGGTACAAGAGTAAACCTTAATATAAACTAGAGAGTTAGGGTTAGATGTGTTGGTATAGGTTCATCAATTATAACAAGTATTCCTAGTGTAGGTTGTTGATAGTGAGGGAGGTTGTGTGTATTTGGGGACCAGAGGTATATGGGAAACCTTTACTCCATTTTGCTGTGAACCTAAAATAGGTGAGCAGGACAGTATGTAAACTTTAGGTGTTAAAAGTCAACGATACTCTTGACATAATGGAACAGTTAATGACAGGAATTGATAATATTTTAAGAATGAGAATCAACCATAGAATCACCTTACACAATTAAGGTGAAATTTTGCCATTTGTTTTTGTCACATGTAGTGACATTTGGCCAGTTGGAGAGATTAGGGTGGCTAATGAGAAAAAATTTTAAATGAGTGATAGTGCAGTGAGAAGGATTCAGATATGTATGGCAGCCTTAGTCTAAGTTTTTTACATCAGTTCATGGACATACTGACTTTATAGTTCAAATGCCATGACAAATGTCTGAGCAGTATATCTAAAAGCCTCATCTGGGGCTGTTGAATTTAAATAGGGGTTGAGCAGTAGGAAGTTCCTGCTTAAGATTCATGTGAAATCTACAGTAATTGTTGTATTTCATGTCATGAAAGGTGAGTTGTAGGTGCAGATGGCATTGTACTTTGTTTTGGTAGTATTTTTATGACTACGTATGCTACAGAGAAGTGGATGTAATGATTTACCTATGAGAGTTTTAGGATATGAGAACAAATTAGAGGCCCCAATTAGTGAGGTAAGACTTGAATTTAATCACAGACTCCTCTTTGATGAAATACTACTATTGGTCACAACTTTTATTGTTAAAATGTAGTAAGGAAATTGACATGTCCAAGGTCATACATGAAGTAGCATATTTAAGGTTAGAACCTAGATTGTTTGCCTCCAAACTCCTGTGCACTTTAATTCCTTTTAGAGTTATTTCTAGGTTATATAGTTTACCTTCAGGAATTTTTAATTAACCCAAGTAGTATTTGCTATATGACCGTCATGTGTTGCTTTATCAGATGCCTTTGCCAGAATAAAGGACTTTTTCCTAGAAAAGATTACTATATCAGTTACAACAAAATATTAGATATTGTACTCAATACAAGTGCTCTGTGACTCTATAATTTCTGTAGAAAAAGAAATTCTAGTCTTATCCAGTATCTCTGCTATTGCCTATGTTTAGGTCCTCCTTACTCCTAAGACTTTCAGAGGTTCAGACAGGAACGGATGCTGTCAGATGAAAGGATGCTTCTTATTAGATCAGTAGAGATATTTTTGGAAAATATAAAAGTTAAACTATAGTAACCTGCTAAAGTCTGCTGACATAATAGATCAATTCAGGGGCCTGTTCAGATTTAGTGATCTTTATTCTTATAAGTCCACTGTTTGAAATTGTTTGGGGATTACATGCCAGTTCTATTTTTCTTCTTTCTTTTAATTATAGCTGAATCTGAGAGTGGACCATAATATGGCCCTAAATATATAGTAAGATTTTCTTTATATGCTCTTTGGGTTGCAGTTTTATTAAGAGTGATGCATTGCTTTTTACCTTACGTACTCTCTTGGGTTTCTTTTAACAGCAGTTCCTTAATTAAAAGTAAGTAAATTCCAGTCTATCCCTGGATCTAATGAGGAAAAAAAAGTAAGTGGAACTTCTTGTTTTCTTCCTGTCTCACAGACCTTATATTTTTATTCTTTATAGGTGCTGCTTTATTTCTCCATTCTCTGTGTTCCCTGGTGTTCCTCAGGGCTTGATCCTGATTCTGAAATATTTCTCACATAATATTTTCTCTCTGGGTAAACTAAATGCTTCTCTTGAGTCCAGGTTGGCTACAGACATGTACTACTTACGTCTGTAATGGATTATTGAATATCTTTACTTGGATGTCTCATAAACATTCAAATTCAGCATGTCCAAAATTGATTCCATCACGTACTTCAGTATCTATCATCACTTTTATTCACCCTATTACCTAGTTGGGAAACTTGGATGTCTTTGACTTGTTTTCTCTTAACATAACTGGTATATACCTCTTCATACACTTTTTCCATTCCTACTACTATAACTTTGGTCAGACTAGCATTATGTCTTGCCTGTGCTATTTGGAACAAATTCCTGATAGGTCTCTCCACCTTTAGTTAATCACTGTTTGAGAGTAATCTTTCAAACATAAGTTTGACTCTCTGGTCATTTGCCTTAAAACTTCAATAGCTTTCTCTGCTTCTGTTGCTCTTTGTTTTATTTCCAACTCTAACATGACTTAATGTGAACCCTCCACAATCTAACCTGCCTCTTCAATCTCAAGCTGCTTTTTTGAAGCACATACTCCAGACAAGCTGAATTTGCCTGGAACATTCCACTTCTTCCTGACCTAGCTAATTCCTGCTTCTCCTCCTTGCCTTTGGTAAACATTCCATCCTTCCTTGATTCTTAGCCTAGGATGGGTTCCCTGCTTTGTGTACTTCAAGTTCCCTGTATTTACTTTTGTCAAAGCTCTCATGGGATTGTTTTGTCTGTTTAATCATGTCTGGTCAGATTCAAATTTGACTGTATTCCTACTGCCTAGCACATGGCCTCTACATATTAGAGGCCTTTACCTATTTTCTGAACTGTGATTAAATAAACAAAGCTGTGGTCCTCTTTCACTGCTCTGTTCAAGTTTTGACATTATGAAAAAGTTGATTTGTGATGTTCATCCTCTAGACATCAAGAGTAAGACATGAAAAGGTGTGTGACATTGCTTTTAATACACAGTTTTAATTTTCTCTTTAAATTTAGTTAACGTGTTTTGAATAGAAATGTAGTATTGGTTCCCTTCTCAAGAAACAATGTTACCAGCTTCCTGTATATTTGAGCAGAGATGTTTCTTTCTCACTTTTAAAAAAATGTGTTTGCATATATACATCTACATGTAGTATAAATATGCATAAATACATGGTGACCATAAAGTTTGTGTGCAATTTAAAATTGCAGGTGAACTTTATGGCTACCTTGTTTATACCGTTTCCTTACAGATGGTGTATTATACTGGTACTTCTTAATTTTATTTTAACTTAATAATAATGTTATCTTGGAGAACCTTTGAATACATAAAAATATCATCTGTTTTATGCTGCATTAAATGTACCACAACCTATTAACCATTCTTCTACTGATGATATTTTTGTGCCTAATCTGTAGCTATTTATAGCCAATACTGGAGTATTGAATAATCTTGAACTCCTTCCATTTTATACGTACATGGATATATCTGTATGAGAATGTCCTAGAATTAGAATCACTGGGTTAGAGAATTACATATTTGGAATTTTGATAAGTCTTGCTGATTTGTCTTCCATAGAATGTGAATTACTTTTTTGTCTACAAAAATGGCTGTTTCCTCATCCCTTGTCCTCACAGCATACAATACAATTTAGATTTGCTAGCCTGGATTATGAAGTTCAGGCTGTGCCTATAGAATGTTTGTTTGCTTGCTTGTTTTTTTTTTTTCTTCTATTGACTTGTTTGAGAGAATTTTTTTTTTGTAAAATTAACTGGCCAATAAGAGATAATGAGCTTAATTATTTATAATGTTCATGAAGTCCAGACATAAAATAGAAAATATTTAAGTTCTAGAGTTTAAAGTCACAGTTTATCTCTGATAGCCAATATAGAAAAAGAAAACGTCATTCATTGTGTTCAATTATGGGAAGAAAGTTATTTATTTTTGAGACAGACTCTCACTTTGTCTCCCTCGGTAGAGTGCAGTTGCGTCATAGCTCACAGCAACCTCCAGCTCTTTATCTTAAGTAATTCTCTTGCCTGAGCCTCCCAAGTAGCTGGGATTAAAGGCACCTGCCACAACACCTAGCTATTTTTTAGGGATGAGGTCTTGCTCTTGTTCAGGCTGGCCGGTCTCGAACCCGTGAGCTCAGGCAATCCACCTGCCTCAGCCTCCCAGAGTGCTAGGATTATAGGCATGAGCCACCGTCCCTGGCCACCTCCCTAATGGAGGCTGTTACAGTAAGTCCCTGAATACAAGCATCCAACTGACATACAACTTGCATTTATGAATAGAGGCTATTACAGGTAATAAGTAAATGTACCTGATCCATTGTGCATACAAATTAAAAAACAAACCTATAAACCTTTCTTGTTTGTAATCTGGCGACTGCCTGTAGCATGTTTCAGTACTTTATTCCTTTTTATGGCTAATATTCCATTTGATTTATCCACTCATTAATTGATGGTCATTGGATTGTTTCCAGATTTTTGGCTATTATGAATAGCATTCCTATATAAGTTTTTGTGTGGACATAATATGTTTTCTGTTTTCTTGGGTATATTCCTAGGAGTAGAGTTGTCATAATGTTTTCCATTGTGGCTACACCATTTTAAATACACGTATTTTATTATTCTTCATTACATTATTTCCCCCCCCACCCCCCAGTGGTAAGACAGAATTTATTTACAGAAAAGAATACAGAAAACAACTAAAGCTCCTGGTAGAGGGAGAGAACTCAAGTGGGGAGAGAGAAGCTCTCTCCGTTTCTCTCCCGGTCTTTCCCCATCTCCTCCTTTAGGCCTTTAGTCTCAGGGTATATATAGGTGTATGGGTTCCTCGGCCAGGAAACGAATGAACACAGTCCCTTCCGCCGGGGGCAAGGTGAATGTATCTTTGAATGAATGTATCAATGAACGGACACAGTCCATTCATGGAATTGAGGCCCAGGAAATTCACAAGAAATTGACCTAGGCATAGGAAATGGGGGTTCCACATTTAGTCCTAAGTGTAAAGTGAAGGAGACACCAAGGCGCAGGTGTCTCCTCGGCAGTTGTCCAGCCTTCTTGGCTATTGGAGCCTCTGGTGGGGGTTGGAGGTCCCCCTCCTTGCCTGTCATCCAGCCCGCTGGCTCTTCAGCTGGCTGCTGCAGCACCAACACCACCAAGGAGGAGGTGGCAGGTCCGCCAACTCCGCCGAGCTGGCTAGGGCGCCAAAAGTCCTGCATCAATTCTCCCTCTCCGAGCAGAAACTCCAACTGCTGCTAGGGAAAAGGGGTGAAGACTCGACCAAACTGCCTCCCGCTGAACCGGGCGACGACAGAAGGGGGCACTTAGGGTCTCTCCGGAGGGAGAGTGATACAGGGGTTCATGGACTGGAACCATCCTTACTGCGAGTGGCTACACCATTTTAGATTCCCACTAATAGTTGAAGTTTCCAGTTTCTCCATATCCTTGCCAAAATTTTTTGTCTATTATAGCCATCCTGGTGGATATGAAGTGACATTTCATTGTGATTTTGATTTGCATTTCTCTGTGACTGTTGATGTTGAGATACTTTTGATGTGGTCATTGACCATTTATTTTTCATTTTTGGAAAAGGTCTTTTGAAATTCTTTGTCCACTTTATAAATTGGGGTGTTTTTATCTTTTTATTGTCGAGATATAAAAGTTCTTTATATAGTCTGGATACTACTCCCTTATCTGATACTGGCTTTGCATATATTTTCTCATTCTGTGAGTTGTCTTTTCTCTTTCTTGGTAGTGCCCTTTGAAGCACGAAAGTTTTTAATTTTGTTGAAGTCCAGTTTATGTGTTTTGTTCTAGTTGTTGCCTGTGTTTCTGTTACATCTAAGAAACTAAGATGAGACCTGCTTTTATGTTTTACTTCTCTAGGCCTCTCCATGGACTATATCATCTAAAATATTTACATATATTCTTCCTTGATTTTAAAATTCATTCTTAACCTTTTAACATGGAAAGCAAATTAATTTAGCATTTGTCAGCAAATACATTGCAGTTTTTTGGTATAGGATGAATAAGGCCTTTGAGTGCATTGAACATCGAAGTTGTACCCTTCATGTCGTCTGTCTTTGTTAGCATAGTTGAAGGATGAGGGGAGATTGCCTGTTATCTGTGTAGGTGTGTGTATGTAGGATAATCTGTCAAGATTTAGAGAGACCATAGAAGGCATAGCAGAAAACCAGACATAAGGAAATACATTAGAGAAATAGAGTTTTAAACTTGACCTAAGGTAAAGATGGTTTGTTTTATGTGTTTAGAGTTTTTTCTTGATCATATTCTGAATGTTATTTTAAAACAGATCAATGGCTGAGATTTAATTTACTCAAAAAGTATTCCTACTTTACTGAAATATTTGGGAAAGACAGAAAAATAAATGCCTTAGAAGAGGCTTTTTTGGCCAGCCGAGGTAGCTCATGCCTGTAGTCCCAGCACTCTGGGAGGACAAGGTGGGATGATCTCTTGAGGTCAGAAGTACAAGATCATCTTGAGCAAGACCAAGACCCCTGTCTCTACACAAAAATTAGAAAAATTAGCTGGGCATGGGGGGACCTATTGTCCCAGATGCTCAGGAGATTAAAGTAGGAGGATTGCTTGAGCCCAGCACTTTGAGTCTGATCTGGCCTACATAGTAAGACCCTATTTCTAAAAGTAAATAAAATATTAAAGAGCTTAAAAATGAAAATAATGTTTAAAATTCATAAAATTATATCTTTGTATGTGTAGAACTAAATATAGGTGAATTGATAGGATATTTGGGATTTGCTTCAAAATAATTCAGTTTTGTTGGATTGGCCATGTGCTGAAAGTTAGTGAAGCTGAATGTGAGGGTTGGTTATATATAAATTTACCATTTTTCATTAATAGTTTAAAATTTTTCTTGATAAAAACTTTTCTGAAAAATCCCTTTGTAGACCTAAGTTTTTCCTTAGATTTCAGAACTGCTGTCTAGATATTATCACATAGACTTTCTGCTAGTATCTTAACCTCATCAAAAATGGAATCCATTGCCTTTTCCCCATATTTCTGTACTTCGTGTGTTCACGTATTGGCTAATGGAAACACCAAATTTCAGATTTCTCAAGATAGAAAACTCAAACATTACCAGCTTCCCTCATCCCTTGAAGATACTTGCCCTTGACTCGCTCCCACTCTGAGCAGATAACCTCATTTGCCATTTCACCACTGAGAAATACAAGCAATCAAAAAAACTACAAGTCTCCCAAATCTGTCCAATTACCAGCGTCTATGCCTATAATTCTGCCTTCCTTTCTGTTTCTGTTTTAGGCCCATTTTTTCATTTGTGCGCTAGATCCTAAGCCCCTTTCATCTGCCTAAAATCACCGCTTCCGTAGGTCTCTCTGAGCTGCATCATCAGTTTCTCTACTAGGGTGTCCATCCTTTTGGTTTCTCTGCAACACATTGGAAGAAGAAGAATTGTCTTGGGCCACACATTAAATACACAAACACTAACGGAAGCTGATGAGCAAAAGAAAATAGAAAGAAAGAAAAAAATCAGTGCAAATAAGCAAAACAAAAATCCA
This sequence comes from Perodicticus potto, assembly GCA_963574655.1. Classification (NCBI taxonomy): domain Eukaryota; kingdom Metazoa; phylum Chordata; class Mammalia; order Primates; family Lorisidae; genus Perodicticus; species Perodicticus potto. The sequence goes on along the minus strand of CAUYRH010032710.1, from coordinate 10,424 downwards.
CAGAAACCTGCATTTGGCCCATGGGCTGCGGATTGGACACTTTTTCATATTGGAATGCTATTGTTTCTCTTGACCCTACTCTCAGTTTTAGGCATTATCCTTAATTTAGTTGATCTGTTAGCATATTTGACATGTTTAGTGTAGTCTCTCTTCCTTGGAAAACCTCCTCTGCTTGGCTTCTAGCACTACTCTCCTGGCTTTTCTTTTTCTCCGGTAGCTTCTTGCTCTCCTTGCCGGTACCTCATTATTTCCCTGACGACTATACCATACTTTGAAAACTAGAGACTTCTACCTTTACTTTCCTGGTGGTCACATCCACTTTGATCGCCTTAAATGCTGTCTATATCAGCATTTTGCAAACCTTTATTATTTCTCCACCCAAAGGGCCTTTTTACCTTTTTTTCCTAATCAACCCTTCTCAATGAAATTACTGTGTATCCGTTTTGTGTGTTGTGGCCCTTTGGTGGGCCTTAAGCCATTGTAATATGATCTCCCTCTCTGAAGAGCCTGTTTCCACATCTTTAAGGGCAGTATTGTCCCTGCTGAGATGTGATCTGTATGTTGACTGTGCCCAAGCTTTTTTTTTTTTTTTTTTTTGAGACAGAGTCTCAAGCTGTTGCCCTGGGTAGAGTGCAGGGTGTCACAACTCATAGCAACCTCAAACTTTTGGGCTTAAGCGATTCTCTTGCCTCAGCCTCCCAAGTAGCTAGGACTACAGGCGCACGCCACAATGCCCAGCTATTTTTTGGTTGCAGTTGTTGTTTGGCAGGCCCGGGCTGGATTCGAACCCACCAGCTACGGTGTATGTGGCTGGTGCCCTAGCTGCTGAGCTACAGGCACCAAGTTTTTATCTTTAGCTTAGACCATCTCCAGTATATCCAACAATCTCCCACATATTTCTGCTGGATATCGATATCTCAAACTTACCACATATAAAACCAAACTCAAAATCTGCCTTTAGCCTTTCTCTCCATTTACAGCTTCAGTGACTCTCCTCTTATTTGTGGACCTTATATTCTGTCCCCACTAGATTGGCTATTCCACATTTTACTCTACGTGTAAAGGGTTTAAGGAATGATCACCTATTCTTCTAGCCCAAGCTGACCTGGCATTGAAAGTAAAAATTACACTGGCTCAGAACTACTGCTGTAATAGGCTTCCATAGATAGAGTGCAGCAGGGGTTGTGATGGCAAATTCCTGGGGGAAGTAGTGACTTTGTGCTAACTGTTGAAACATCACATAAGATCTCTATCTCTTGTTAGGATGTATGTAAGCCAAAGAGAAGATGACATTTACATGTAGCTATATGAAAAGTTCACTGAATAACACTGCTGTATTGGTATGGAATTCTCTTTTGAGTAAATAAGAATGTAAGCCAGGGAACATTTAGATAGCATTGCTCAGTATATTCAGTGGGACGTCTGTGAAAAGTAGTTCTTCTAGGCAGTGCCTGTGGCTCAGTGAGTAGGGCGCCAACCCCGTATACCAAGGGTGGTGGGTTCAAACCTGGCCCTGGCCAAACTGCAACAACAACAAAAAAATAGCCAGGCGTTGTGGCGGGTGCCTGTAGTCCCAGCTACTCGGGAGGCTGAGGCAAGAGAAGCGCCTCGCTTAAGCCCAAGAGTTGGAGGTTGCTGTGAGCTGTGACGCCACGGCACTCTACTGAGGGCGATAAAGTGAGACTCTGTCTCTAAAAAAAAAAAAAAGAAAAAAAAAAAAAGAAAAGCAGTTCTTCAAAATATTGGACTATCAGCAACATACTGTTTCAACAACATCACTGTAAAAGTCTGTGGTAGTTTAGATAACAAATCTTTTATTCTTTAACAAATGAATAAAAATACGTATTAGATACCCTGTCACCTAAGAGAACGTAGGTATGAAAACTAGCCTTTAGTTAAGAGGATACGTTGAAATATATTTAGTTGATAAACATAATTATTTAATGAACTTAATGAAATTTTTTTCCTTGTGCTGTGGGGTTTTTAATATCTACTACTTCAGCTAGACTCTTACTGCATCTTGATTTTAGAATTTTGTTTTTTTATTTTCTTTACAAGTACTTTAGGACAGTTTTTAATCCTGCCTGATAACATTGGGTAATATTCGGAAGCTACAGTGTTTTAATACTTTTTAGCAGTATCATGGCTTTATTATAACATTTTCTTTATTATTCTTATGTAAAAATCATAATGAAACTTTTCTAAGAAGCTGCATGATGGGCCAGTTTAAATAACTACCCAAATTATGAGTGTACAGTGTGGTTCCTAAGCACCACAAAAACAAAACCACACAAAACCCAACAGATCTGAAGGTTCCCTATCACCCCAGAGAAACTAAGCAGTATTCATTTTCACATCCCTTTCAAAACAATAGATAAGGTTAGAATTTGAAAATTTGTTGTTTGTATGCAATATGAATAAAGTTTGCCCTATTTTTAAGTTGTATTTTCTTCATGAAAATATCAGCTGTGTCATTCCCTTTTTTCTCTACTAGTGTCAAAATTCCAGCTTTGTGTTTAAAGTCTGAAAAGGGAAATATTTGGACTTTTAAATTGAGTTGTAAACAATAACATCTTAAGTGTCATAAACCAAAACAGAAAGGTCTCTATGTTCAGCAAAGTCACAGTCCCCAGAGATTTCCTAAACAGCAACAGCACTGTTACCAGTGTCAGCTGAGGCATTATTTATGTCCTTCTCTAATGGCTCCTTGTTCTACCAAAGCTATTGAAAAAGGTGCTGTTTACGTAGTCTTCATTCAAGATTCTTAACATCACTGCTTAGATTAGCCAAAAACCCCTGAACATCAGAGTTTGAGAGTTTTACTTCTGCAGACTCTGCCACTGATCAGTATGGTCTCCAGCAGATCACTATATTTGCTTTCTGTCCTCATTCACTGGTCAGTGGCATCTAGGAACAGATTAACCTTTACTGTTAATGTAATAAACAGTATAAATAATAAATTGTAAGCTGCTTTGAGGTAGTTGGCAAAACCAAGCTATAATGTATGAATATTACTGTATAGTTAACTGTGTCTTGCATTTTTCTAAATAATGAGGTTTTTTGGTAGCATCCTTGACATGTTTAGTACTCTCAACGCAGCATTTGGCAATGTCTGTTCTTTCAACTTTTTCTAATTTTATTGTTCTGTGATAGTAAATCATTATATTAATATTCTTGAAGGAGCATCCTTTTAGACTTCTTTTAATAAGTTAAAGAAAGAAATTGTGTCTGTTTTAAAAGACCAATCTTAAAACAAATGTTTGTGGACACCAAAAGCTAATTAACATAACATGTTTGGCTATGACTCTGTTTGAGAAGATACATTCAAATTTTTGAACTTCCATCCTACACCCATGCTTGGTTCTAATAAGTAAATACTATGTAATTGTTTAGAATCAACATTATATATATATATGTGTGTGTATTTTTTTTTTCTTGTAGAGACAGAGTCTCACTTTGTCGCCCTTGGTAGAGTGCCGTGGCATCACACAGCTCACAGCAACCTCCAACTCCTGGGCTTAGGCGATTCTCTTGCCTCAGCCTCCCGAGTAGCTGGGACTACAGGTGCCCCACAACGCCTGGCTATTTTTCTGTTTCGCAGTTCGGCCGAGGTTGGGTTTGAACTTGCCACCTTTGGTATGTGGGGCCGGCGCTCTACTCGATGAGCCACAGGTGCTGCCCAACATTTTATATATTTAATATTGAAGAAAATGGGTAACTAATTCAGATAGGGTTTTGTCAATCTCATGATATGAAGTAGCAAAAATTTTGAGGTCAGTGTGTTCTAAGGTAATTTATCAGGATGCACTTTCTGGTAGGGACTGACTTGGAAAAAAGTGCTTCTTTCTGATACCTGTACCAACTACTTCGAGTACTACTCATCCTTTGGAAACAACATGGTTCTGTCAGGCACTTGGTCTGCTGTGTGAATTTATAACTCAGAGTAATATTTACTTCTTTGTTCTTCTCAGAATGGATATTTGTGCATGTTTTCCTTCTTAGTCGCTGCTTGACAGATGCAGAAGGAGGTAACGAGATTTAATTGGCATATTTTTTAAAGTCTACCCCCCAAATCCTTTCAAATGATGCAGCGGTATTACGATTAAAAATTAAAGGGATTTGCTAGAAGCTTTTTCTTTCTTTTTTTCTTTTCTTTTTTTTTTTTGAGTGACAGTCTCACTTTATCGCCCTCGGTCGAGTGCTGTCACGTCACAGCTCACAGTAACCTCCAACTCCTCGGCTTAGGCAAATCTCTTGCCTCAGCCTCCTGAGTAGCTGGGACTACAGGCGCCTGCCACAACGCCTGGCTATTTTTTGTTGCAGTTTGGCTGGGGCCGGGTTTGAACCCTCCACCCTCAGTAAATGGGGCCAGTGCCCTACCCACTGAGCCACAGGCACCGCCAGCTAGAAGCTTTTTCAAGGTTGTACTAGAGAACTATAAAATTTATTGGCATATAAGTGAGGTTTTTCTGTTACTTTTCATTATAGGGGTATCTATATGCACATGAATCACCAGTGATACTAGTTTTTGCAAAACATGTACAGTTTTTAAAATTACATTTTAATGTTTTATAAAGCATTGATTTTCGTTATATTTTAGAATTTATCGTACTTAACCAATAACAGATTATAACAAATTCAAAGGGTTTGAAAACCCTAAGATTGTTCACCATTATAAACAATCTTAGAATTGAAGTTTTATCTTTACTATTTTAGTGTTGTTTTTACATATTTAGGTTTTGACATTTTTATTAAGGTTTTAATATCTTAAAAGTATGGAAAGAAAATGTTCTTGAAATATCTCAAGGGGAATTGATAAGAATAATGTTCACTTTGAGGGAAGACTTGTCATATGTATACTCTTGCATACCTCAACCCTATTATTTGAATAATTAGAAATGGGAAAAAAAAACAGTTTGTAATCCTAGGTATGTCACAAACAGCTGCAACTGTCTAAAAAACTGCTTGTGTCTGAAAAGAATTGAGTGTTGATGTTTCATATTTTGCCTTACTGTTCTACTACCATATACTTTTAATAAAATACATATATTTGTTAGAGTCTAAATATTCTGACTTTTAAATACTTGTAATGAAATTTTATGAGTATTCTTTGCTGATTTACTTTGGCTCTTGTTGCCTACATTTGCAACCAAATTATACTTTAGATGCTAGACAAGGTTTATGCCAGCCTAATTGGTTGCTGGCATTTCTTAGCCTCACAGCTGCTGTGAATTCAGCTGTGAACTAGAAAACATATAATAGGATCCTGTTTTCAGAGACCAAAAGGCAATTGTCAACATGTGAAACTTGTTTTTGACAGCATAATAAATTTATGAGCTTTTATGGCAAATTAAATAGCACTAATGCCAATCTTAAGTAACCAACTTAATTTTAAAGATTAGAAATTTCTGAAATATGAAGGCTAGGTATTTATTATTTTGTTCACCAGGGCTTAAATTTGGGTGTATGTTCTTGTATTGTCATTAGTGGGGTGTTTCTTTTTAAAAAACATCATTTGTGGCTAGGTGCAGTGGCTTACATTTAAAATCCTAGCACTTTGGGAGGCCAAAGGGAGCTGAGAGACCTTTCTCTATAAAAAATGAAAAATTAGTTGGGCATGGTGGTGCATACCTGTAGTCTCACAGAGTAAGAGACTCACTTGATCCCAGGAGTTTGAGGTTGCAGTGAACTATGATGATGCTAGTACACTCTAGCTTGGGCATGGAGCAAGATCCTGTCTCAAAGAAAAAAAAAATCAACTTGTCTTAATATTTGTCTGAATTTGAGGTTAAATTTACTTTTCTATTATGTTGAACCATATGAATTTTTTTAGGCTGAATGACTACGAATAGACTTTATTTTTCTTCTGAGAATTACTATGGTTTAATATATTTGAAAATCTTATTCTCAGTAGCACAAACCTGTTTTTAAGCAATATACAGTCATGTCCCATCTAAGGTTAGTAAAATGTTCCCCCAAATTAGATGTTTTATGTGAAAATACTGAGGAAGCCTATCTACCTTTATTTTAAATGGGAAAAAATTGCAGTGTTTTCATTATCAATGTGGACTCTCTAACTAAATTCAGAAATGTAATTGAGACTATGAATCACCTATATATTAGTAAAATATATTGCTTGATCAGTAAACAATAAATAAGTTTAGTAAATAAGATTTATGTGTAGTAAAATCTTACCTTCCATGATAATTGCCTTTTTGCCCATTCCCAGTGTTTTCTTTAACATTTATAATATTAAATATTTGGGGGCCTTCAACACTAAGCAGAACGGCTAAGTAAATATGAAAGACTATGGACATACATTTGGGATAAGCAGACTATGTCAGTAAATGGCTTATACTGAGTGTGATTAAAGCATCATCCTGTGCCTGTGTTTTGTATCACTTTGATACTTGGCATGACTTTTAAAAAGATCTATATGTGACTCTGAAAGTCTATCAATTATATTTGGACTGTAACTCAAAACTTCCTTGCATGCTTTTCGTAACTCATGCCTGTAACCCTAGGGCTTTGGGATGCTGAAGCAGGAGGGTCACTTGAGTTGGAGACCAGCTTGGCACAACATACATAGCAAGATCATATTTCTACAGTACATTTTTAAGAATTAGCCAGATCTGGTGGCATGTGCCTCTGGTCCTCTATGCTTGGAAGGCAAAGGCAGGAGGGTACCTTGGGCCCAGGAGTTCAAAACTACAGTGAGTCATGATCACACTACTGAACTCCAGTCTGGGTGACAGCATAGACCCAATCTCTTAAGAAAATAAAGTAAAATAAAATGCTAATTGAGGCTCAGCACTCAGGCTCGGTGGTTAGGGCGCCAGCCATATACACCGAGGTTGGTGGGTTCAAACCGACCCAGACCTGCTAAACAACAATGACGACTGCAAAAAAAAAAAAAAAAAAAAATAGCTAGGTGTTGTGGTGGGCTCCTGTAGTCCCAGCTACTTGAGAGGCTGAGGCAAGAGAGTCGCTTAAGCCCAAAGAGTTTGAGGTTGCTGTGAGATGTGACAGCATGGCACTCTACCGAGGGCGACATAATAAGACTGTCTCAAAAAAAAAAAAAATTGCTAATTGAGTTTTGGCAGATATAAATATAAATGTTATGTAAATACTGGCCAAGAAATCCTGCATTGAGACACATTTTATGAGATGATGTTTATGAGGGTATTAAAAACCAAGAGATCTGCTATTGGGAAAATGATTAGAGAGATATTATGCAGTGTTGACCTGTACTTTCCCAAACACTTTATATTTTTCTGCTTCATCCTGAGCAGATGTTATTTTGTACTCTATATTTATAAGTAGGTTGAAATAAAACTCTAGATTTTAAGTCTTAACAAATTACAGTTTTCAGTTGATCTCAAGGAGCTAAGAGAGAAGAATGTTACCAGAGTCTGGGGGGAGGGGGTGTTAAAATGGAGCTGGTTGGTCAGTAGAAAAATATAGTTAGGTAGTTAGACAGAATGAAAAGTATTCAGTAGCACAACAAAGTGACTGTAGTCAAGAATAAGTTAGGGTGTACTGTAAAATAAATAGAACAGTGGGATTATTTTGAATGTTCCTGACACAAAGAAATGCTAAATGCCTGAGGTGATGGATATCCCAATTGCCTTGATTTGGCTAATTCACTTGTATGCCTGTATCAAAACTTCACACATACCCTATAAAGATATATAACTATTATGTACCCATAATAATTGAAAAAATATGGAACTGTAAAAGCCATAAGTTATTGAAATAGTGTTGATTTTATTTAATAATGTAAACAAAGTTTCAGATCTGACTCCCATTTTATATTACTATGATACATGACTTAAAAATGAATTGAGACTTTTGATCATCATACTACAATAAGTCTCATGTATTGGCATCCTTCTGCCTCCAAAACATAAGAGAAAACCCAAAAAGCATAGCTGAGCTCAAATATCAGATAATGGAGCAGAAATGGACCAGAAGGAGGCAAGGATGGCAAAAAGTTTGGCTCCCATAAGATGATGGAGGAGAAAGAGACTTAACAAAAAAAGGATCAGAATCAGGTTCACTATTTGAAAGACAGGGACTTGTATGACTCCACTTTAAATAAAGATGGTGATTTATAAAAAATGCTCATATGAAGGCTATAACCCAGTTATAGCACAAGAGTATGGGGAAAAGCGGGGGAGGGGGAAGGATGGATGGAGGGAGGGTAATTGGCAGGACCACACCTACCGTGTATTTTATAAGGGTACAGGTGAAACTTAATAAATGCAGAATATAAAAGTCTTTACACAATAACCAAGAAAACACCATGAAGGCTGTGTTAACCAGTGTGATGAAAATATTTCAGATTGTATATGAAACCAACACACTGTACCCCATGATTGCATTAATGTACACAGCTATGATTTAATAATAATAAAAAAATGCTGGGTGGCACCTGTGGCTCTGTGAGTAGGGTGCCGGCCCCATATACCGAGGGTGGCAGGTTCAAACCTGGCCCTGGCCGAATTGCAACAAAAAAATAGCTGGGCATTGTGGCGGGCGCCTGTAGTCCCAGTTACTCAGGAAGCTGGGGCAAGAGAATCGCCTAAGCCCAGGAGTTGGAGGTTGCTGTGAGCTGTGAAGCCATGGCACTCTACCAAGGGCGGCAAAGTGAGACTCTGTCTGTAAAAAAAAAAAAAAAAAAATTGCTGCGGATTTGTTCCCTGGAGCTAGGTTTATAAGAAATTTCCATTGGGGGGGGGCAGTCCAGCATAATTTAGATATACAGTAAGATTCAGCTACTGTACACTGGGAAAGTCATACCATATTTGTGGCTTTGTTCCAATTAGTCAAGTGTCTTACCTTTAGAAATCATTAACAGGATACCTGGAAAACTCCCATGTTTTGGGATTTTGAGAAACACCTTCTATATAACTCATGAGTTAAAGAATCACAAGGAAAATCAGAAAAGTAGGAGAACTGAACAATTACAATGAAAAATCATATAAAAACTTAAAAGATGCTGCTAATGAAGTTCTTGGAGAGAGATGTGCAGCTTTAATTGGTTATTAGGGAAAAAATGGATAAAGATATATGCCCAAAAGTAAGTAGATGGAAAGAAATAATAATGATAAGAGAAATTAAGCATTTAACAGCTCATAATAAAAAGGCTCAACAAAAGAACGTTTACTCTTAGAAAAGACAAAATGGGACAAATTACAGATGAGATTGAGAGAAAATAGTTACAAAATTAGAAATGAAAAAATGGACATAACAGATGTCATAAGCATTAAACTATTAAGCAACTTTATGTCAAAAATGTGAAAACATATATAAAACTAGAAAAATAAAATACCCAAAACAGTCAAGAATAGAAAACAATAATTCTATAATTACTGAGGAAATTGAATCTTCCTACAATTAATACCCCAAACAAAGATGATTTTAACCACTGCCTACCAAACACTCAAGGTTCAAAACTAATTTAACACATTCCAAAGTATGGAAAGGGAGAACTCTTGACATAAAAAATAATTTTATAAGGTGCCTGTGACTTAAAGGAGTAGGGTGCCGGCCCCATATGCCAGAGGTGGTGGGTTCAAACCCAGCCCCAGCCAAAAACTGCAAAATAATAATAATAATAATTTCATGAGTCTAGCTTAACCATGATACTAAAATTTAATAGGGTTAGTACAGGAAAAGAAAATTATTGGCCAGTACCACTCTTGGTCAGAAGTGTAAAAATCCAGAGCAAAGTATTCAATGCATTTCCACTCAGAATCCCTGCAGGTAGTGTTTTATTTTGTTAGTTTAGTTGGTGTTGGAACTTGACAAGATGATTTTAAAATGTATACAGACATCCAAAAAGGCAAGAAGATCAAAGGACAGTAAGGTGGGAGGGCTTATTCTGCCTCATGGCAAAACATTAATGAGCAAAGCTATAGTAGTAATTAAGGCAGTATGATTTTGGTTCAGGTATAAAGAAATAGACTCATATGTATGGCTGAAACATGACAGGTAGGTAGAAGAAGGAAGGGCTTTTTGGAAAATGGTACTAGAATAACTTATTTTTACATAGGCGGAAAAAGGGAAATGGGGTTATCTTATACAAATATCAAAATACCAAGAGATTAAATTAAAGTCCTAAATGTGAAAGTCTTTGTAAAACTTTAGAAGAAAATGTAAGAAACTACCTTAATGATCTCAGTCTCAGGAAGAATTTTATAACACAACAAAAAACCATAATGGAAAAATATGTATTTGACAACATTAAAAACTAAAATTCATCAAAAGACTCTATAAGGTTCTTCTTAGCAAAGTGTCTCTAGAATGGAAGAAAAAGTATCCAATGTATACATCCCTAATATGAGGCAAATTTATATCTTTCAAGTGTAGGCTACAGCCCACTTATTGCACAAGAAGATAGGGAAAGGGGAGAGGGAGGG
>CAUYRH010032708.1:0-11826 GCA_963574655.1 Perodicticus potto | reverse complement strand
GTCCCAGCTACTTGGGAGGCAGAGGCAGGAGACTCGCTTGAGCCCAGGAATTGGAGGTTGCTGTGAGCTGTGATGCCACGGCACTCTACCCAGGGTGACAGCTTGAGGCTCTGTCTCAAAAAAAAAAAAAAAAAAAAGAAATGTCCCTTCTATGCCTATTTTCTTAAGAATTCTGATCATGAAAGGATGCTGGATATTATCAAAGGCTTTTTCTGCATTAATTGAGAGAATCATATGTTCTTTGTCTTTTATTTTATTGATGTGATGTATTATATTTCTAGATTTGTGTATGTTGAACCAACCCTGTAACCCTGGAATAAAACCAACTTGATCATGTTGTATAGTTTTTTTGATGTGTTGTTGAATTCTATTTGCTAATATCTTATTGAATATTTTTGGATCAATATTCATTAATGATATTGGTCTATAATTTTCTTTCTTTGTTGGATCCTTTCCTGGTTTGGGAATCAGGGTAATATTTGCTTTATAGAATGTATTAGGAAGTATTCCTTCTTTTTATATGCTTTGGAAAATGTTGCATAATATAGGTACTAGTTCCTCTAGAATTTGGATGTGAAGGCATCTGGTCCTGGACTTTTCTTTGTAGGGAGATTTCGTATTGTTGATGCTACGTCAGTGGTTGATATAGGCCTATTCAAAGTTTCTAATTCTTTTTGGTTGAGTCTATGACGATGGTGTGCTTCCAGGTATTGGTCCATTTCCTTCAGATTTTCACATTTCTGAGAATAAATTATCTTGTAATATTCATTAAGGTTTTTAGGAATTTCTGAGGAGTCTGTTGTTATTTCATCTTTACCATTTCTGATTGATGATATTAGAGATTTTACTTTTCTGTTTCTTTGGTTAAGTTGGCCAATTTTGTTAATCTTTTCAAAAAACCAACTTTTTGTTTTGTTCATCTTCTGAATGATTCTTTTCTTTTCAATTTCATTTAGTTCTGCCCTAATTTTGGTTATTTCTTTTCTTCTGCTGGGTTTGGGGTTGGATTGTTCTTCCTTTTCCAGTTGCTTGAGATGATCCATTAAGTTTTTGGCTTCCTCTGTTTCTGTTTTCTTGATGAAGGCTTCCAAGGCTATAAATTTCCCTCTTAGGATTGTCTTTGCAGTATCCCACAGGTTTTGATAATTTGTGTCTTCATTGTCATTTTGTTCCAAAAATTTGGTGATTTCCTTCTTAATCTCGTCTTTGACCCAGGTGTCATTCAGCCTAAGATTATTTAGCTTCTATGACTTTGTTTATGAAGATTCCTGTTGCTGTTGAGTTCAACTTTTATTCCATGGTGGTCCAAGAAGATACAAGGAATGATTTCTACACTTTTAAATTTGCTGAGGTTAGACTTGTGTCTTAGGATATGATCTATTTTGGAGGATGACCTGTGGGCTGATGAGAAGAATGTATATTTAGTTTTATTAGGGTGAAATGTTTTATAGAGACCTGTAAAGTCCATTTGTTCTAGGGTCAGGTTTAAGTCTAATATTTTTTGTTTAGTTTCTTCTTGGAGGATCTACCAAAACTGTCAAAGGGGTGTTAAAATATCCAACTATTATAGTGCAGGAAGCTATCAGGTTGTTCATATTTCCTAAGGTCTGCGTTATGAGTTGAGGAGCATTCTGGTAGGGTGCATAAATGTTAATTACTGAAATCTCTTCATGTTGGGTGTTTCCCTTGACAAATACATAGTGACCTTCCTTATCTTTCTTTATCTTTGTTGGTTTAAAGCCAATTATATCTGCTACCAAAATTGCAACCCCTGCTTTTTTCTGGTTTCCATTTGCCTGTAATATACAATCCCTTCACCCTGAGTATGTTTTTATCCTTTAAGGTAAGGTGAGATTCTTGTATACAGCAGATATCCGGCCGGTCTGAGTATATGTATCCAGTCAGCCAGCCTGTGCCTCTTTAGAGGACAATTTAAACCATTCACATTAATCGAGAGAATTGATAAGCCTGGTTGTATTTTGTGTGTCATGATTTTCAGATGTCCAGTGGACATTTTTAATCCTTTCACCACTGTGCAAGTTGGGTTTTGTTCAAAAATTTCTGGGTGAGTTTACTTTGAAGGTAGAGCATTGCGCTGGTCATTGTGGAGGATGGGTCTGAGAATATCCTGGAGAACTGGTTTACTTATGGCAAATTTCTTCAACATGTCTATGTCATTAAAGTATTTGATTTCTCCATCACAAATGAAACTCAGTTTAGCTGGATACAGGACCCTGGGCTGGAAGTTGTTTTGTTTTAGGAGACTGAAGGTCGATGATCATCTTCTTCTGGCTTGAAACGTTTTGGCTGAGAGATCTGCAGTCATTCTGATATTTTTCCTTTTGTAGGTGATGCTTTTCTTACATCTGGCTGTTTGCAGAATTTTCTCCTTTGTCTTAACTTTGACGAAGTTAATCACAATGTGTCTAGGAGATGCTTTATTTGGATTGAGTCTTGTTGGGGTTCTGAAACTGTCTGCTATCTGAAGTTATGTATCTCTTGCAATGCTTGGGGAATTCTCCAAAATCTCTTGGAGTAGAGCATCTGTACCTTTAGAACCATTCTCTTCTCCTTCGGGAATTCCTGTAAGACAAATGTTTGATCTTTTGGTGTGATCCCACAACTTTCTCAAGGAATGATCAGTTTTTGCTCTCCATTTGTCTGCCTCTTTGAGTGTTTGGGAATGTTCAAAAGCTTTGTCTTCAGTTTCAGAGAGCCTTTCTTCTGCCTGGTCAATTCTATTACTGAGGGATTCTACTGTATTTTGGAGCTCCTCAACTAACTTTTTCATTGCCTTGAGCTCTGCTATCTCTTTTCTCATTATGTCCATATCTTTGATGACTTGGGCTTTGAATTCATTAATTTCTTGAGACAACTTTAGAACTACTCTTTGGAATTCAATTTCTATCTTTTTTCCATTATATTTATCTTATTTGCAATCCATATTCTGAATTCAATTTCTGACATTGCTGCCATTTGTCTATACATGACATCTTCAGTTGAATCTCCTTTTTGTCATTTCTTGGGGGAAGGGGGTTGATCTACTTTGGTTATTCATGTTGCCAGAGTTCTTCTGTTAGGTATGCACCATGTTTATTTTCCACCATTTGGTTATTAGAACTGGTAGGGTGAGATTGAATTAGGGTTCCCAAGTAGTAGAGATAGCACCTTACCAAAGTGCTAGGCTTTGTAATTGTGGCTTGTCTCCTACAACCTTTCAAAGGCCTCTTTCAGAGTTTTAGCCAAAGACTCTGAGGACCTACTTGGTGATACAGCACAAGCTAGCTCTGTTTGATATCAGCCAACTTCTACCCTATCCTAGGAAACCACAGTATTAGGTTTAAATCTTGACTGTGAAGAGATACAAACAACTGCAACACCCAGCCCCCACCCTTCAGTTCTTTTCTGCTACACAACTTGAAGGTCAACCTCAGAATGTCCATGAGTGGACTGCCCCAGACACGGGTTTCAACCAAATTGTCTCAGGCAGTGCATACCCTGCTCAACAGAGAGGGATTCAAGGGTCTCCACCAGCACAATTAGAGCCAGGAATCCCCCCTTGCACCTGCCAGACACACTATTCACTTCTTTGCTCACAGGTCCAGCTGGAGCCAGGAGCCATGTCCCCCCCCCCCCCAGTTTCAGTCCACATCCAACTAGCCTCTGCTTGCTAGACCAGTTTGGGGCATGGTACCACACCCCTGCCTGCCAGTCTTAGTACACTGTCTGGCAAGCCTCTATTCACAGACTCTGTTGGAGTCAGGGCATTGGCCCTGCCCTCCAGTCTCAGTTCACACACAACTAGCCCTTGCTTTCCAGACCAGTTGGGATCAGAGGATCACACCCCCACCTGCTAGTCTCAGTCCACTGCCTGGCAAGCCTCTGTTTGCAGGCTCTGTTGGAGTCAGGGCACTGGGCCCCACCCTCTGGTCTCAGTCCACACACAACTAGCTTTTGCTTGCCAGACCAGTTGGAGTCAGGGGATCATGCCTCTACCTGCCAATCTCAGTCCACTGCCTGGCAAGCCTCTGTTCACAGGCTTTGTTAGAGCCAGGGCACTGCACTCAGCCCACAGGTCTCAGTCTTCACCTGGTAAGCCTCTGCTCACCAGCCCCACTGGAGACAGTGGGCCATGCCCTAGCCCTCAGGTCTTGGTTCACAACCAGTAAGCCACTACTTGAAGGTTCTGTTGGAATCAGGGGATCACGCCATTGCTCTCAGGTCGCAGTCCATGCCTATCAAGTCTCTGCTTGCAGGCTCAGAAGGGGCTGGGGACCAGCCCTCTCTGCCAAACTCAGTCCACGTGGGGCAAGCACTCGCCTGCTGTGAGTGCTGTCAGAGGTGGGGGTTCTGCACCCCGTCCCTCCAGACACAGCCTGAACCTAGGGTCAACACTACTACTGGCCAGGCATAGTCATAACCAGGGGACTGCTTTTCCTCCTGCCGAGTGTCCCTTTCTTCCTACACCCTCTTTCTACCCCGTTTGTCACAGATTCTATCCTGATGGTTGGCAGTCCACAGTATGCCAAGTTCTCTCAGGACAAGACCAAACACTGTGCTCTGCAGGGGACAGAACTTCAGACCACCATGTGAAGGGAAAAGGGTGGACTGGGAGTTTAGAATTGTGGGGGAAAGTATCTGTTCAATTTTATGCCTGGCGGGATAGTGTCTAGGTTCATAAATGGGACCTCCCAGGAGAAAGAGACCTGGAATTTAGTGGCTATCTCTAGCAAGGTAAAATGAGAGGTCTTTTATTCCCTGCTTGTTCACAAATAGCCTGTGGCAGGCCCCCTGCTTGGGGGAGGTATCTCCTGTCCGCTAGTTGATAGGCTTTGTTCTTAAATGCTCTTCCTTGGGGTTACAGCTTGCCAAACTTCTTTCTTGGCTTAGCTCCCGTCTTTGGCTTCATAGAGTCTGATTTCATCCAGTTTTTCTTCCTCTGCTCAGGAGCCTCTGCTGAGGGTTGCTACTAGTCGGCCATGTTCCCAGAATTCTCAAAAACAAGATACCTCTTATGCCTCCTGTTTTTTCCTTGCACTCTTCCTGCCCATCCCAATGAGATGAGACTTGACTTTAAGCAAGTTTTTGCTTCCCCTGTCCACAGCACCCATACCATTCCCCATATATGCAGTCAATATTTGGGATGTTTTTATGCCTCTCTCCCCCTACCCCATCAACTTCTGTTTTGTTTAGACAGTTTCATTTTCTTCTTTTATATCATTGTTGGGTTTTTCCTTATTGAATCCCTTAAGTCTTTTTCTATTTTAAAAATCCTATTTATATTGCACATTGCTATTCATATTACCATTTAGATTGAGATTCCTTTATCACAATGTATTTTTTTAATCCCTTGTTTTTTATTTTCTTCATCTTCTGTCCTCAAATCTGTGTCCTGATTCACTTGCTGTTTGACTAAAGCCTTTTTGTGACTGCTCTCTTCAGATAGCTTCCATGGAGGAAAAGTTCCCTGAGCCCTTGTGTAGCGTTCAATTTTTTTAAAAAAATTCTTTGTAAATAGTATCTTGTCCAGGAATAATTGTCTGGGATCACAGTCTTTACACTCAGTTGTCCACAGGGTGGGGTTGGTAGCACCCAGGCAGATTGATCAGCAACCCCTCAATTCTTCCAGTGTTAATGCTGCAACTGGGAAACTGGGAAGTCTGGTACTTGTCTGCTTTTTATTCTTTCCCTTTATTCAGTCCAGAATATTTAGAAGTTTCTCTTGGAGTTCAGGAATTCTACCAAACAGTAAACATGAGCCTTAGCATCAAGTGCCGGAATTTCATGAAAACTAGCATTATCATCACTGAAATCTTTTTTCCTTCTATTACATGCTTAAGTTTCCCTCTCCTCCTTCTAGTCATGTTGTCCCTTTCTGGAACTCCTGTGATTTGTGTGTTAGGGATTCTGGAACTATTACATTTTTTAAATTCATTTATTTATTTGTTTAGACAGAGTCTCACTCTGTTGCCCCAGGTTAGAGTGCTGTGATGTCAGCCTAGCTCACAGCAACGTCAAACTCTTGGGCTTAAGCGATCCTCCTGCTTCAACATCTTGAGTAGCCAGGACAGGTGCCGCCAAGAAACCCAGCTAATTTTTCTATTTTTGGTAGAGAACTCCCACAACTATACTTTTAAAATTTGATAAGTATTTTTTCCAGGAAGCATTTTGATGCCATGATTAAGTCTTTTTATGTGTTTTGGGTTTTATAGCCACTAAAGCTGCCCAAAAGTTTTCCCCCAAAGTACTAGGTTATGTTCTGGGTGCTCTGGTTGTTCTTCCTCCTCTGATTACTGATCCCCTTTTTCATGGTTCAGTTCCTGCTTGAGCCTTGGCTGTAGGGGTGGCTTAAGCATTCCTATTCCACATAGGCTAGAGAAGCAGCAGCCGTTGCCCTGTGAATCAGTGATGTAACAGTAACAAGTAGCCAATTTCTTGTTCACAGTTTCTTCAGTAGCAGAAGCATAGGCTCTCCCAGCTGTGGGGTTGGTAGCACCCAGGCAGATTGCTCAACAAACCCTCAATGTGTCTTACAGGATTACTCGTGCAGCTCAGCACTGCCCCCTTTCTGTTTCATGGACTTCTACAGGCACAAAAAGTCTTAACCACGCTCCAACCATGCTACAGACAATGCCTGTCCATGAACGCTAGGAGCCACCAGCTCAAGAGTGATTGAATTTGGGTTAGAAGTGACACCAGAGGGTGAATTAGAAGTGACTGTAATGGGGATGTTCTTTTTGCAGAATCACTGTACAAAATCTTTGTTCAATCAAATGAGATTTTGCTACTGTTATTTACTGTGTAGCTCCCAGTAATAAAAATCAAGTAATGTTTTATATGATACTTAAAATGTTAGTAGGCCAGATCTGTGCCTGTATGTGCTGGGAACCCACTTCCCTCTCTAATCTTTGTATATCTTTTATGATCTATCATGTTCAACTCATACTGTTTTATTTAGAGTACACAGGGTGGCCTTAAAGTTTGTGTGCAATTTTAAATAGTCCATTTTAAATTGTATATTACCTTTATAAACTATTAAGTACTGCTAATATTTTTTATTTGTTCTTTGACTAGGTTAGTCTCCACAAGCTCTGTTAATTCTTTAAAATATTTATGAATATCGCTTTTTCACTCATTGTGAAAATGCAAAACTGGTGATTGCGCACCATTTATCTTAATAAATGGCACAGAAGTATTCACACGCTCTGACCCCTGACCTCTGTTTACCACCTTCCCTGGTCCTTCTCTAGGGAAGGATGTTTAACTACTTATTCAAACGTGGAGTTACCTTTGTTAGGAGCCTTATGATCTATGGATGCAGAGTTCCCCTCCCTTGGCTTTTGCTGGTATAGAGAAACTGACTTGAACTATTTCTGAGAGATGATTTAAAGCACTGCCCTCCAGTCTGGTGGGAGGAAAATTCAGTTTGTGTTCATTTGGTTTGGGGACAAAAATCTGACAGCTCTGTCAAAGGTGTGAATATTTTGCTAGCAAGTAACCAATTCTGACAAGTTGGACTTCATCATCCTCTGCAGCCTTGGGTGAGAATGAGGCTTGTGGTGAGAATGGAGATGAGGCAGAAATAGACATGGAACTTTCTGGAAGGCAGGGAAATCTGGGCATAACCACAGCGTGTATGTAAACACATACACCTACACACAGAGTTTCTGAGGCTGTGTATAATTTAAAAAGTTTTTTTAAACCTTGTAGGTTTATCAAAGAAACTCTGATGGTAGATTATTTTTCAACACAACCAAGTTGATCACTTAATTTTACATAAGATTAATAGGCATGTATTTCCTGAAGAAATATGCCATTGTCAGTCCACATCCAAACACGAAAATACCAAGAAATGTAGTGTTTCCTCCCCTTTCACAGGTTCTCACTGTGAAACAACATTTCAAGAGAGGCATTCTTTAAGCCATGACAGTGGGAAGCAAATATAAACACTGGGGGGTACCATAAAATGTATGCACATTTTAAGAGATGTTATGTATATATTAGTTTTTGAATTTGCATGGAATTACAGTTGCAATATGTGGCATGACATTTGCTCAAAAGATGGAGTTAATCAAATGAATATGTCACCCTGACTCAGGCAGCACAGTCACAGAAAGTGGCAGAAGTACAGTTGTTTGGAGGCACAGGAGCATTTGAAGTGGTGTTTGAAATTTGAGAACGCTGTGGAAGTATGAGGACACTGGAGGCATGACTGTGACACACCACGCATTCGTGATAAGAGTGAGACGCACGGTGCTGTGTGTGACGTGCACAGGGGAAGATCCCGGAGGCCTCACACAGCAGCAAGTCCTGCTGCTTCTGCTGTGGTGTTGGGACAGATCACACGCTCACCACGGACAGTGACCAAATGGTGTGCACGTGAAAAGCATTTAGCAGAAGAAGCTACGATGGGTTCTGAAAAGAACATTTATAAGGCCACAGAAGTGGAATTAAACCGTGTCGGTGTCACAGATAGTAAGAACATCTTTCTGATTCCAAGTTGACAGAAAAGTGCACTAGCGCGTATTGTGATTCATCCCATTAGAATTAAAGAATCTCGAGTGACACTGGCCTCGTTAGAGCTGTTCTCGTATCAAACTGAGTGCCATTCTCCATAAGATACTTTCAAAACTACAGATTACCAGGCTCCACTTAAGACTCACTGAATCAGAGTCAGCAGGGATGGGCCCAGGAATCTGGATCTTAAACTCTCCACGATTCCAAGGACCGATGGTTAAGAACCGTTGCCTTCCCTCCTTGTTATCGTCTCCGGCCTCACCCTCTGCAGTTGCATGGAACAAAGGCTAATCCATCTTCTACTCAGTAGTCCTTCAGTAGTTAAAGGCAACGCTCAGGCACTAACTTCCCTAACCTTCCCCACTCATATCGGAACTTATTCTACAGCCTGAAGGCCTCCATTTGCTTTATCAGTTCCTTACCTGGTGTAATTTCTGCACTCTTCACTACCATCATCACCTTTCATCAAATGGATTCCATTTTGTTACTATTTCATTGTGCTGGTATACAAATCGGACAATTAATTTCATGAACTCAACCCAGAAAAATTGCATTGAAGGGTGGGTTAAATGCTGGTGTCAGTTCATAGCTTCCCAAGGGGAGTGCTTCAAAGGCGACCATAGTGTATTCATCAATGAGGTATGTAGCACTTTTGCTTAGCATGAATTCATGAAGTTAATTGTTTGGCCTCGTACCTGTAAAATCCAGATGTGGTTTGGCCAAAGAGACCAGTATTCATCTGGACACTGGGCTTCCATGAATGAAGCTTACTTCTTAGAACTACTTAGCTGCTTCTCAAGGCTATGAGCTCATTCAGAGATTGGGCCAACTACCCTCCTCCACCCATGCTGAATTCATGCCATTGACCTTTGACTCTAAGTGTAAGGCTTTCCCTTTATACCCATACATTTTAATTCAGTTAGCATTATTTTGAATCTTACATCTATCATCAATATGTTTGCATCACACCAATATTTAGGTCAAAAATGAAAATAGATCATCTAGAAATGAATTTGAATTGTGAAGAGTTAGTTGTCCGTGTCTGTTTCCTGAGCTCCCTTTTTAGCAATAAAATATGCAGTGACTTAATATACCTAATGCAAAAAAAAAAAGGAGGAGGAGGAGAGAGGGAAGACAAGAAGAGGAGGGGGAAGAAAAAGAAGAGGAGGGGGAGGAAGCAGCAAGGCAAAAATGGAACCTGGCCTTTTAGGAAGCAGGTAAATTTCCACCTGCAGGCCTTAGGTTAAAAAAAAAAAGCTTGCCGAATCTCTCTTTCTCATCAGGCCATTCACACATATGCACGGAAATGCAGATGATGCCAGAAAGCAAATCTAGTGAGAGTTCCATGGGCAGGCAGTTACATGAAAAAACTTACAGTGTCTGGACACAAAGTAGAGTGGTGCATACTTTATAATAAGGGCAATGATAATCAGGATGATATAGGGGCACTTTAATCAAAGGCTACATTAGAACGTGGGTACCAGAGATGAGAAGGCAGTTACTAGTTCACTGAACCACCCGGTCCCTAGGCATTTGTAGCTCAACTCACACTAAGGATTTTAGTGTCTTTGTAAAAGAAAATCCCCTTTTGAAATTGTTTGGCTTGTAAGAAGTGGGGTGGTCTAGTAAGACAAGAGGAGATAAGGAAAAGAACTTGCAATGGAAAAAACAGATAGGTTGTAAGTTGATGGGAAGGAACTATATTTACTTTAAGGTTAGAACAAAGCAAGAATCTAGGTGCTTGAATATCATTCAGACGTGTTTTTGGTCATAGTTAAGTTTGATGAAAGCACCTAGAAATATACATTAGCAACATAGTTAAGCAGTAACTATTTTCAAAAATGTGATTTAGGAGGCATAGAGAGCATTTGAAGTCACCTATTGTATACTGATGAATTCCAGCTTCATGTCTCATGCTGGCCTTCTTCAATGAGCTCCAGATGGGATATTAATTCCCTCACTTGACAGCCTCACTTGGATGTCCAAAAGGCAAATCAATTTTACTGGGTTTTAAATACACCTCTTGATTCCTATTTCCACTCCATCATCGTCCTATAGTCCATTTTTTTTTTTTGCCTCTGTAAATGGTATTAACCAGTTTTTCAGGCGTACTAATTAAGAATCTTCCTGGGTTCCTCATTTGCCCTTTTAACCTGTGTCCAGTCTGTCAACAAAACCCACATCCCTTCTCCTTCTTCCACTGTGCACCACAGCCTAAAACATCAGTGTCTTTCTCATGGACGCCTGTAGATGCCTCCTAACTAGATCTCTTTCTTCTATACGTGGTCCTTTGGTTCATTTCCACACATGGCCAGAGTGATCCCTTTAAACATATATGTAAGATCATGGCCTGCACTTACTTCATAAACTCCAAGGGCTTGTCCGTACCCTCATGGTAAAATCCAGGCTCCTCACCATGGTCAGCAAGGCATCACACCATCTGGTGCTTGGCCACCTCTTCAACCTCCTCCCCTACGGTACCCACCTCACTTAGCTGCTCTCCAGCCTCCCTGAGCTCTTTGCTGTTCTTCAATCTAAATAAGCACCATCCCACCTCAGGGCCTTTGCACTTGCTTTTCTTTATGCCTGAGATACTCTTCCAGAGATTGGTGAGTTTTTCTCTTTCAATCAAGATTCTGCTCAAAAGTCACCCTCTTTAAAATCACACTGTCTCCCCAACACTTCCATTCTCATTGATATCTTATTTCTTTTCATAGCCTTATTATTTGAAATTGTGTCATCATAGATTATAGGTAGATGTGTACAGAAATAGATGAATGGCAGATAGATAGAGTAGAAATAGAGATAGTTGGATGCCAGATAGACAGTAAAGACATGCATAGATCTAAGGGAGACAGAGAAAGAAGGAATGCAATGTACATGCACATGCTTGGACATGATTCCTTCACGCTTCCCAAGGGGTTCCAGAGTTGAGAATCGTGGGACTAGATGGCAAGAGCTAGATACATGAAACAGACTTTCAGCTGCTAGAATGGAATTGGAATTTTTCCTTCACTTCTGATAATTTTGATTTTGTAATTTGAGAGGGATATCTCCTAACCTCCTTTATCTCCATTATAGTTTTAATAAATCATCAAAAACAAAGAAAGCCAAACTGGAAACTTGTTTTTCTCTTTCGTAAAGTCTTTCTTCTTTTTTTTTTTTTTTTTTTTATTTTATTGAATCATATCTGTGTACAATAATTCAGTCATGGGGTACAGTGTACGGGCTTCAGATACAATCAGAGATATTTTCATCAACCTGATTGCGATAACATTCAAGAGACTTTCTCATTACTTTGTGAGAACA
>CAUYRH010032707.1:0-12195 GCA_963574655.1 Perodicticus potto | reverse complement strand
AGTGCTGTGGCATCACAGCTCACAGCAACCTCCAATTCCTGGGCTCAAGGGAGTCTCTTGCCTCTGCCTCCCAAGTAGCTGGGACTACAGGCGCCCGCCACAACGCCCGGCCATTTTTGTTTGCAGCCGTCATTGTTGTTTTGGCAGGCACAGGCTGGATTCGAACCCGCCAGCTCAGGTGTACGTGGCTGGTGCTTTAGCCTGCTGAGCCACAGGCGCCAAGCCGTATGATCCTTTTCTATCAGGGCAAGTGGGGAAACCCAACCAGGCCTGCCCAGATTCTTTTTGGGCTCTCTGAGCATGCACTCCTTCCTTCTGGGTGTGGGACAGGGCCTTCTCTGTAATGAGGATCTTAAAGTCATAAAGTCAGACAAGGTAGGTCAGACAATTATTTTATGGCTAGTTTTTACATGTAATGGTTTTAGGTTTTATAGCTGGTTTGGGAGTGAAGGAGTACAGAAGGGGGTTCTTTTATGACCTACCTGGGGGGAGAAAATTCTAGTTTCCATGACTATTCTCAGGGAAGAATGGTGAAAGTGTGCTGGAGTTTTTAAACAGCAGGTTCTTGGGTGGTCAAACAAAGAATTGAAAAACACACCACTAACGAACACAGAGCCACAAAAACAGATTTGGATCAGTGACGGTCCCTTGTAAAAAGAGAGCTGGAAAAAAGTCTGATTGCCACTCTCGCCAGCACCAGGCAAGTCTTTCAAGCCACACCAGGGAGTACCGTGGCCAGAGGCTGTCAACTGATACACCCCTTCCCAGCAGACCGGACGACCAAGATGATATAAAGAGTATACACTAAGTTGTAACAGTTAGAGTTATTGAAAGACATTTTTAAAAGCTCTACAGTTAAGACAAGGCTTAGCAGTAGGGGGGGGGCAGAAATGGCTCACCAACCTCTGCTCAGATCTTTATTTCTTAAAGCTATTCTTTTTTAGTGTGGGATGCTCTCTTCATTTACATAATCCCACCAATCCCCTCTCCACCCTCCTATAAATCTTTCAAAGCTGGTGTTCCTGGGGAGCATCAGAATCTCCTACTCTGGTCCTGGCTAGCACTCGAGATATGACCCTAGGGCAAGATCGACACCTGTTGTGGATTCCAAAATCAGTCCCAACACAGCATCATTCACTCTCCGGGAAGATGACTTCCCCCACCTTCCCATGACCCCATCTCTCAGCCAGCACCAGCACCCTCTGCTCGCTCTGGTTCCATCTGCCTTTAGATAAATTCATTCCTATGTTAATCTGCTCTGGCACTGTGCTTTGTGTTGTTCATTTCTAACTGTTTACCTCAGGGCTTCTCCCCGGTAATGAAAGAGTCCCTCTGAATAATAGACAGGGGCTGCTTTTTTGCTTTTCAGAGACCCTCTTCAATCGGACTCAGAGGCAAGAAGACAAGGGAAAGTCAGAAAAGACCTTCATTTGGGGTACTGTTTCCATAAGAGGGAACCTTCCTTCCTTGCTCTTCATTGTTCATGTGGGGGACCTCTATTAGAGTGACACTTCTGGCTCTTCTTTCCCACTCTTCCTAACTGGCAGGTGAGTTAAAATAAACCAACCATGGCCAGCTCTTCTCCTATCTCTTTTCTTTGTGATCTGCAAAGACGATGAGAGAATGCATATGGTCTGATCTCTACCATGCAGTAGCAGGGACTTGCCCCAGGGTCTATGGTTTTCTAGGGCTGCCGGTTGCACTGTGGAAGGGGGTATGTTAGTAGACCCACTTCCCTGACCTCAGCCACAATCTCCACGTAACTTTGTAGTTATTATAAAATATTGTTTTATCCCCAGCTATCAGACTCCCAATTTCCTTATCAATCGGTTCTCAAAACAAGGAGGAAAAACTATTATTTATTCATCTCCTAAAACTCCTACATAGTTAATCATATATTTAATAAATAAATGGATCTCAGTTCAGTGCTAGAGCTTCAGGAGGAAGAGAAAACATCAAGCCAGGAAAACATAAGCAGCTTAAAACAGAGCAGTTGCAAAATACAATCTGGATATCACACCCGCAAAGTCTTGAAGGGAAGATGGACAACAGTGGGAACTTTGGTTGCTGGATATTTTCACATCTCTCCCCGCTCTCCTTCTCTATGCCAGGTTGCCCTCTCTCTGGGTGTTATCCGCTTATGGAGGCCCCCAAATTATCAGGCAATAGTAGCCATGTAAATAGTTGCTTAATTCATAAATAATAACAGTGGTGGGAAAAGAAAGGTAAATGGGTCGTAACTCCTAGGAGACATTATGGGGTGGCAGTGAAAATGTGGGTTAAACAGTTAAACGGCCTGGCTCAAAACCTTCTAAGCCTTGGTTTCCTCATCTATGGAAGGAGGTTAATGAAATGACTGACTTCACAAGATTTTTGTGAGAATCGAAAGAACGAATCCGTGTAAAGAGCTCTGTTCATGCTTTTCACATAGAAAGTGCAAGATGCCTTGTAAGAAGTCGAACAGCAGGAGAAGGAGTCACAACTGCAGTGGCTTAATCCCGACATCCGTACTTAGGGGAACACGGAGGTAGCATGAGAAAAATAACTGCAAGGGAAGAAAAGGGTACAGATAATTTAATGATCTAGAGGTGGCTCTCTCCCCTGAGCTGGCTGGAAAATTTGTCATTTTTACCACAGAATAAATGGAGCGGTGACTTATATTTCACAATTTCACCACTCATTTTGTATATTGCTGATATTTCTATGATATTTCTGATAGTTTCAATTTTCCCCCATCAGGAACACTTGGCTAGTAAACTAGAAGGAACCCCCGGGACCACCATCTTCAAAATATATCCTTCCCTCTGAAGCGGTCTCTGGTCAGATATATGCACATCTTTGGAAGTTGAGGCCAAATATCATTAAATACTGAATTTTAATTCTTACTCATTTCCAATATCTATTTGCAAAGAAAAAATAACCTGGGAAACTGACATACTTTTTCTTGCTCCTATCTTTCACATTCCCCAATAATTACCTAATGAACTCAGCTTCTCACTCATGAAATATCACAGAGTTCTGTCACTCTTAAACTCAAAATGAACAATGCTCAGTTTTTAATCTATCCCATAATAAACATATCTGAACAGTTTTAGATTTTCTGGACATAAAATTACAATTTCCTTTCCCTTTATTTGAGTTGGTAGCATGAAGCTTGCAAAGCTGTCACCCACACTTAAAAATGTTGCAAGCTGCTATCTATGTGTCCTTAGTTGTAAACACCTGTTTTCTTAACCACCCCCCCAAATATCCCCTAGGCAACCTATAAAGGAAAAGCTTAACGGATTTAGTAAAATAAAAACTTGCTTCCAAATTTGCATGATATCTTCCCACACACCTAAGGAAAAAAGTAATAGAGATTTTATACAGGATGTGCTAAAGCTGGCATCTTAACCAAATATTTCCCCATCTACATTCTAAAAAGGAGAAGAAAATGCCAAATTGCAAGTATATATATACATGTATTAAACATTTTTTTTTTTTTTTTTTGCGGTTTTTGGCTGGGCTGGGTTTGAACCCGCCACCTCTGGCATATGGGGCCGGCGCCCTATTCCTTTGAGCCACAGGTGCCACCCCATGTATTAAACATTTTAAACTCTCTTGAAAGATCAACCAAAGTAGGCAATAACATTACATTAACATACTTTATGTATAATAAAGTTGCTTAAAAACAGATAGTAAAAACTACATAAGGAATTACTGTCTTCTGCCCATTTGCCAAGTTTGGAAGGACTTCTATCCTGATCAATTTTCTCTTGCTATCTGTCAATGTGCACTTACAATAACAAATTTTCAGGGCATTTCTTCATAAATAAGCTATACCATGTGTTATTAGAGTAAATTTTTCTTGCAACTTCAGTGTAGTTTCTTATTACACATCTATCACTTGCTGTGAAGACTCCATCAGAGTGGTCAGGACTGTTACTGATTGAAATTTCTCGCCACACACTGAAAATATAAAGTCTTAATGAACTTTACTAATGATTCTTCTACAACCTAAAAACTGAAAAGTTGTGTACATTTTATTTTCCCCAACCTGTTCTACTAAAAATAAATCAAAGCCATATTCCCCATCTGCAGTTGAATTACCCTCTGGAGACCAGCCAGTTAGAGGTGGAGGCTGTCGTTTAGCAGCCTTCGGGGAAAATCAAACCTCTTCATATTTGCATTGCTTCTTTATAATAAGAATTCAGAAGGACTACCCCTTCCCACACCCCTCCCCTCCAAAAAGGTCACAAGTCTATCATTAGCAGCTTGAATGAGGAATGATAATGTGGACTCTTTATGATAAAAGTTAAAGGAATTGAAAACAAATAATATGTTGACATTTAAAGTGTTCATTTTTAAAATAGAGGGCACCAGGGCGTGTCATGAGCACCTAATTATTGGGCTTTCATCCATTTACAAAATCTTTGGGTTAGCCTAAAGGTCCTGCTGCCCAACTACCACTTGATGTCTTAAAATTTCCTTCCTGCCCGGTACAGTCTGCTTTAAATTCTAGTAAATTATTTCTGCAGTCAGTGAAGAGCCACGTCTGTAATTTACACTGAATCTTCAGCTGTGTGCAGGCTCCTACCACCTTTATTTTATTTGAACCATGGAAACCATAGCTTTCAAAATTTTATAATTTCCACTTTTCATGCCTTCTTTATCCATTAGGCATTAATTCAGTGTTTTTTTCTCAATGTCTTTATCCATTAGGCCTTAATTTAGTGTTTTTTTTTCCTCAATGTCTTTAGTGTAATCTTTTGAAATGCAGTTAAGTCAAATAAGCATGTGTTTTATTTCCTTGGCTGTTAACAAACTGATTAAAATATGTACTTCTCAGATCTTCACTAATACCTTTTGTAGAGTAAATAGATTTTCACTGTCCTCATGAAAAGAGAATATTTCAATAATGTTTACATCAAATGGGGTGGCATTCCAGTGACAAATAATTACCATGAAATTTCTTGCAATAATGATTACCAATTTAGGGCAGCGCCTGTGGCTCAAAGGAGTAGGACGCTGGCCCAGGAGGTGGTGGGTTCAAACCCAGTCCCGGCCAAAAACCGCAAAAAAAAAAAAATAATAATAATAATGATTACCAATTTAGTATATAAACAGTATTATCTTGGACTTACCTCCTTTTTGCCCTCTATTCTCTTTCATCATCTGTCCTCTCTCTTTACGAGAATTTCTCCATTTATCTCCAGGCATAAACAATTGATTAGTGTGAGGAGTGAACTTAAACACAAACTTTTATTGCCAGGGGGTGAGATGGTAATAATTCTAAACTTAGAGAGGTTACATTTCAAATTTGCCTTATTAACCTAGAGCCTCATGCACACCAATTATTTATGCCTCAGAAGCTAAAAGAATCAGATTTTTCACTGAGTTGATAAATGCTTATTTTGGCCCTATTCCAATTCAGATGCTGTGCTAGACACGTGGGTTACAAAGAAAAATTAAATGTAGTATCCAACTTCAAAGAACTCATTCAAATCAAACAGGAATAACTCATATATGTACTAAGGAAACTGCTAGCAGGTAGTTCTGGAGCACAGAGCCGTTCCCCAGCCCTCCACCCCCCAGCCAGGAGTGATGAGAGGATGTCAGTTCCACTAGGACGGAACTTGAAAGGACCAACTCAAGTCCTCAAGGAAAAGTGACGGAGAAGTACAATAATTGTGGTTCTCTTTTAGAGCCGGAAATGATATTACATATATGTTTCTACCAAACCTTACAATTTTACAGATGAGGAATTTAATATTTGGGGGGACATTTTGTCATTAATCTTTATAATGCCTTAAGAGGCTTCAGAGGCAAATATGATGTTAATTTTTGCAGACAAGCACATTGGGGCATGCATATATGAAGCAATTCGCCTAAAAGCCCTCACAAAAACATGCAAGGAGCAGCGAGTAAATATCTCCGGTCAAGTGACTTTCACCCAACTGTTTTTATGCTAAAACAAATAGCATTATTTGTATTACACAGAGAAGCATTTGATTAAGAATTTGGAGCCCTGACCCTATGTGTTCTGTGACTTTGAAAAGGCTCTTTTGTATCCTAATCTGAAAATAAAACAGTGACACAAGACATCCTGAAGTTCTAGGATCATGTTATCAAATTGCACCAGCTCACAATGCTATTATTAAAATATCCATTGCATGAGTAGAGTAATGATTCTAGAATTTGTTCAAAAATATTTTAGATTAAATGTCCTTTTCCTTATTCTTTGTCTCTAAATTTTTGGGATTTTTTTAGAGAGAGTCTCACTTTGTCGCCCTCCATAGAGTGCTGTGGCGTCACAGCTCACAGCAACCTCCAGCTCCTGAGCTTAGGCGATTCTCTTGCCTCAGCCTCCCATGTCTCTAAAATTTTTAATTTCATACTTTTTTCTTTCTCCTTTTTTTCCCAAAATCCAAACTAAATTCTCCGAGCTATGATTAAGCATTTAGTAGATTCCCAACAAATTTATCCCATAATAGAAAAGCACTCTGAACACACTTATAGCTACAGAACTTAAAAGCACTAAAACCACAGTATTTATAATATTTCAAACTTGAAGTCATAACAATCCACTCTCAGAGAGAAGTAAAAGCAACCCAGAAGTGAAAGAAAGTGGTGAAATATTAATATGATGGAGATTTTAAGTTACGGAGCTGAAAATTCACTGAAATAATTTTTTCTTCTTTCTTTGTAAGAAAGTCATATTGAAGGCTCTCTTAAGATAGGTTACCTCCACCAGACCCTAACGAGGGTCTATGCATTATTTTTTTTCAGATTTTAAAACTTTTTATTTGCATATTTTCCAAACATTTTCCAGTAATTAAAATCATTTGAACAAAAAAAAAAAAAAAAAGGGCACTCTGATTAAAGTGCATTTAATGCATTTTACAACCCACAAGAAACCTTAGGAGGTTGGATCAAGTTTAAAGGACTGCTGCCTCTTTCCCATCAAAGTATCAAGAACTTCACTAAATTTTTTGTCACGCCCTTCTTTTCCTGTTTATTCACTAAATATCCATTCGGTTCCTATGTTCAAAACCCAATGGGAAAAGCAAAGTATGCCATGCTACCTTGTCTTTTAAGAATAGACAAAGTATTTGAAGGAGCAGGGTACACTTCGATGAAGTAGTGACTTAATTAAGAAGTAGTACATAAGAAAATTGAAATGGAACATGACAGAAGCCAAGTGGCATCTCTGAGAAAATGGTGGTGATGTGTTCTGAATCAATCAGATAACATTCCAGACAGGAGATGGCTTTCAACTGATTCCAAAAGACGAATGGCAATGGGATAAAGCAGTTGGAGAAAGAAAATATCTTCCTGGTGGAGAATACTATTGTATAATCAAAGGTTCAGCGATAAGGATAACTGAATTCCTTCTACTCTATTTCTGTTCCGATGAAATACTCCTTCTCCAAAGCCTAACAAAAACCTTCCCACTGCCCGGCTCCCAGCAAGAGGAGTCTAACCCCTGAACTTCCCCAGTTAGCTTCATCTACACATTGTTAAAAGAAAGCTCTCTGTCATGGCTAACTTTCGTACCAACTTGGGGGTGCCCAAAGCATTAGTTCGGGGTGTTACCATAGGTGGACTCGGTAACATAGATTGTCCTCCCTGATATGTGTCATCCAACCTGTTTGGGGGGTGAACAGCTGGAGGAAGGGGAGAGTCACCCCTGTGCTTTCTGCCTGCCTGCTGGGATAACTCATCTCATCTCTCAGGCCTTCAGACTGTGGCTGAATAGTGCTACTGGTTTTCCTGAAATTCTCTACTTGCGCGCGCACACACACATAGCCTACTGGTTCTGTTTCTCTGGAGACGCTGACTAATACCCCTTTAGAACTGACGACGAGACTTCACATGAAGTCTCACGAGCATATATGCAAGGCCTTTACTTCTACCATTACGGTCTAAGAGTGAGTTGAACATCCGGACAACCAATTCTCAAGGTATCTTCCCTTCTAAATTCCCTCTTAAATCTTTCCACTACCCTTTGAAGTTACTGACATACTGAACAAATTCTTGGCTGAGCGCTTTGCCACTTCCAAGTGCTACCAGTGGAAGGGAGGCTTAACATGACTAGCTCCATTTTGCTCCTGACCCCCGGCAGTAATATCCTTTAGGTTAAAAGCTTCTGCTTAGCTCTGCATGTAGGCCAGCTAATTACAGGAAGAATTTAGTTTGTAGTTCAACTTGAGAAGAAAAATGATAACCATCCTTTCCCCGAAATTAATTATCCCAGGGAGATAAGCAAAGTATGCCCACAAGTATGGCCATATCAGAGACTTATAGGAACATCATGACTTGATCTACTCGTCCAAGTTAACTAGCCAACAGCAAAGAAATTTTACTCTTTCCTCAGACCCTCACTGATGTCCAGATGTCTGCGGTTCTCAGTTAGCTCTTCAACACCTCCTGCCCCCTTCCCTTAACATAAGAAGTCTAAAGTTCATACTAATTTAAAATAACTCTGTAGTACATTAGTCTGCCGTCTTCTTGGTTTGCTAGCTCCAAATCGAAGTCGCTTTTCTTGCTCCAACACTTGCCTCTCTACTTGTTGACTGTCAGGCAGGAAGTGGCATAAGCTTGGACTCGGTTACACAACCTCAAATGAAGCATCACCCAACCAGTGCTACTGCCCTTTCCTAGGAAGCTCTCTCTTCTTCCACTCTCAACATTTCAGATTCAGAATGCTATAGACCTCTTGATCACTACTGTTCTAGATCTTGTTCCTCTCCCATCACTTACATTTAGATTGTTTTTAAGCCTAAATCATCATCTTAACTCTTTATGGCTTAATGCCAGAGCATCCTAGAAGCCTTCACTAACTTGGCAGGTCTGAATTACATACCTTTCCTTGGACTCTTAAAGAACTTTATATTCACCATTCTCTTTGCACTTAAAAGGCTCCTTAATGATTATCTATTCACTTGTATGACCCCCCACACACACAGGCCTCTCAGTGACTTGAGGGTAGACACTGTGGCTTCTCCTCCTTTGAATTCTCCACTCAGAATGTAGCTCCCATTATTTGGAATATGGGACATGCCCATAAATATTTGCTAAGTGGCCAGGCAAGGTGGCTCACACCTATAATCCTAGCACTTAGAGAGGCCAAGGTGGGTAGACTGTTTGAACTCAGGAGTTGGAGACCAGCCTGAATAAGAGTGAGACCCTGGGTCTACTAAAAATAGAGAAACTAGGCTGGCATTGTGGCAGGCACCTGTAGTCCCAGCTACTCAGGAAGCTGAGGCAGGAGGATCACTTCACCCCAGGAGTCTGAGGTTGCTGTGAGCTAGGCTGAGGTCATGGCACTCTAGCCTGAGCAACAGAGCGAGACTCTGTCCCAAAACGGAAAAACAATTTACTAAATGAATGAATCACTGAGTCCTGTACCACTTCTTCCCCTCTTCATCGTAGACATGCTTTAATGTCCCACTTTCCTCAGGAACTGTAGCACCTGAATAGCAGGCCTCTTTACTCTATCCATCCCTTCATCACTTTCCCCCCACAAATTCTCTTTCTTCTCCTATATCTGGAGTCACCAGTTCCCTTCTTCTCCAAAGCGCATAACCCAGTGCCAGGAACTCAGGAGACACTCTGGAGGGACATGTGCTAATGCAAATTGTCAGACTCAGGGAAAGCCCTGACCTGATTCCACAGCTCACCTCAACTAAGCATCTAGGCTGCCTCACATGTGAGGCTCTTCACCAGTTAGAAATTTCTCATGAAATGTTCTCTCTCACTCGTATTCCTCCCCGTTCCCCTTTGTCTTGGGATTTCCAGAGAACTAAGCAACCAAGTCCCAGTGGGGCTAAAATCACCACGGATACTAGTACAGCTCGGAGTTATAAACTTCATGGCTCCCACTTTCCCACTTTCTTTGTGTCTTCAGAAAACTTAATGCTGAGTCACAACATATGTTAGTCTGGGTTATTTATGCTAGATTGCTCATTTTTTTCACCTCTTCGTGTCTTTGTCATACTTCTCTGTAGAGTGAGCCATAGCAAATACTTCAATGCCCCAATGATGCTGGACAGCTGCTGTGACTTGCTTTCCACAATGGAATGTGAGTGGAAGCGACAGCATGTCAGTTCCCAGCAATCAGATCACGTGTTTCTGTTTGCCCTTTTGAATCTGTGACATCTTCCCTGAGAAGAACAAGCCACAGGTAACTACTGATCTCAGAACAAAAGAGCTTTGAAGTAAACCAGAACTCAACCCATAGCCTAAGACAGAACCATACTAGCTGACCTGTAGAGCTATGAGTAAGAAATAAACCATTATTATTTTAAGCCAGTGAGATTTGAAGGTTGTTTCTTATGCTATACCTCTGCCATGGGCACCTAACTAATTCACCATGCTTGCTGTGTGTTTTCTAAATCCCTTATTTGTAAAACATTGTACTTTACCCAGTGACATACATATAAGGAAGAGTAGAATCCTGTTTGGAAAACTCATGTGCAATCGAATAAAGTTCTTATAAAAAGGAGTGGTCCTAGTTTACAAATCACTGGGATTTTTGGAGCTTTGGATTGGTTATTGCTACCATTGCTACTTCCCAGGATTGGTGTTGATCATTTTCTTTTATTAATTGAAATGACTACAGTCCTATCTGCCATCTTTCTCTTCTTGAATATATTTAATTATAAACATGATTATAGCATTTTTTTATGTGAATGCTCAACTAAAATGATACCAATAAACTTTAGCTACATTGTATGTTTATTTTTCAAGTCAGGCCATTTTAAGGTTTGCAAAGAGCCATAAAGAATTTGATTAGCATCAAAAATACAGGATGTGGCGTGGCACCTGTATCTCAGTGGTTAGGGCGCTGGCCACATGCACCGGGGCTGGTGGGTTCTAACTGGCCCTGGCCTGCTAAACAACAATGACAACAACAACAACAAAAATAGCCGGGCGTTGTGGTTGGTGCCTGTAGTCCCAGCTACTTGGGAGGCTGAGGCAAGAGAATCGCTTGAGCCCAAGAGTTTGAGGTTGCTGTGAGCTGTGATGCCACAGCACTCTACTGAGGGTGACATAGTGAGAGTCTGTGTCAAAAAAAATAAAAATACAGGATGTATAGAGATGAACTGAACTCTGAAAAATACCCACATCCGGCAAAGAAGGCACAAAATTTATTGAAAGCATCTTGAGGTTAAAATAAAAAATTAAGGTACTAATCCCTGACATCATTAAAACTGCTCTTTTTTTTTCCTTTCTTATTTTTATTCCAAGACCAATTATAGGTTCAGATTGCACGTAAATTTAGAACTCAGGTAGCTTGGGGATTAAGGAGCAGATGGGAAACTCGGAATCCAAAATTGGAGCCTTATTCAGTCTCTGCTTTACTGTGTGATACTTAAAATACTGCTCTTTCAGTTCCTAAATGAGTTGCTTTGGCAAAACATTTCAGTCAGCAATGTAAAAGCTATTTTGGAGACACCTTATTCAGGGTATCTTTAGATATCACAGAGGTAATAGAGTTTAAAAATTCTCAAAATACTGGGGAAAAACTGTCTTTGCTTCAATTTAATTTGTAATTTTAGCACGCAATCACAGAAAATCGGAGATGGTTGATGTTATGTGATGTAGTAAATTTTAGTGAGAACAATCCAAATTTCAGAACCAGCCATTAGTTTCTTCCCACTTCCTGGCTGAATAACGTTTGGTGAGCTCATCAAGCTTTCTGAGCCTTGGTATGAGCCTCAACTGGGTAAAGGAATGACAACGGTACCCAATGGCTTTGGTGAGGATGGGAGTAGAAATGTATGCACATTGTACGAAAGCTCTAAGTCTGGCATAGTTAGAGCTCAACAAATGAAAACAATTATTTCTTAATGGTGGATAAATTCATAGAACAACAATGAAAAATGAAAACAATTATTTCTTAATCATGGGATAAAATCATAGAACAACAATAATATGTCCAAAACTTAAGACTTGGGTATTGTGAGAAATGGAACTACAGACAGTGGTAAATAAGTAGGATTAATGTGGCTTTGGGGACTGATTGGCCTCCCATACAGGCCTGAGTTTATTTTTGTGACAGCTGGGAACAGCAGAGCAGACAGACAGAGGGCCTTGTTTTAAATATCTTCCCAAGGAATTGAGAACAAAATAAATAAAACACACAGGGTCTCCAATCCCAAGTGCACTACAAGGCATCGTGAACCAACATTACCAGGATCACTTGGCCCA
>CAUYRH010032706.1:0-19934 GCA_963574655.1 Perodicticus potto | reverse complement strand
AGTTGGAGGTTGCTGTGAGCTGTGATGCCACAGCACTCTACTGAGGGTGATAAAGTGAGACTCTGTCTCTACAAAAAAAATAATAATAATAATAAAATAAAATAAAAATCTATCCCATATAGTGGATCAATATACGCTTTCTATTTTTTGCATCCCACCAATTGGTTCTATACCTGGTTTCTGGAATTGCATAAATAAGCCTGACTGTCCTGTGGGACCTTTGACTGCACACTGAATGAGTTGTTTTTGTTGTTGTTGTCATCATTATTTTTGAGACAGTCTCACTATGTCACCTTTGGTAGAGTGCCATGGTGTCATAGCTCACAGCAACCTCAAACTCTTGGGCTTAAGCAATACTCTTGCCTCAGCCTCCCAACTAGCTGGGATTACAGGTGCCCACCACACACCCAGCTATTTTTTTGTGGCAGTTGTCATTGTTGTTTAGCCGGCCCAGGCTGGGTTTGAACTCGCCAGCCTTGGTGTATGTGCTGGTGCCATAACCACTGTGCCACAGGCACTGAGCCCACACACTGAATGTTTATGGGAAGCTGTCATGGTACCCTGCCTCTCTAAGCTGTGTTTCTCAGTTCTACTGTTTAAAAAGAAACTCTGAGGAAAAGTCAGTACATGCAAGCTCTCATCTTCTCTAGTCTGCTAATACAATGGAAGAAAATTGGGATCAAAGGAAAAGGAAAAAATATTATTAGTAAATAAGAAAAAAAAGCCAATATGAATTTTATAAAGTAGCTCTTTAATGTCAGGTTTTTGAAAACCAAAATTCTTAGGTCCTCACTGAAAATATTTTTAGTGATGAACACATACAATGCCCAGTATCCTTATTTGTACAAGCAACAGTTACTTTGAATTATTCTTAAAGTGAATTGTTAAAGGATCTATTTTTTTCTATATTTTCTGAAAAGGTTAGTAGGAGTAATTCAGCACTAAACATTTTTAAAAGAAAAGGGGAAAGCGTTTATTTAAGGTCTTTTCTAAATTAAGAACAACTTTTTAGCAGATGAATAGCTAACCTACTGTTGAACTCTATTTTTTTTAAATGTTCCCATATTGAAGGGGTATTCTTTGAATCCAAAATGAGCTTCTCTCATTTGAAGGCAAAATGTTAATTTAACCACTAGTTTAGATTTTATTTACAAAAAAAGTCAGTGTTTAGCTACATATACCATCCCTACAACAAATCTAAGAAATCACATTTATTTATACACATATTTTTAAATCACATTTTCTAATTATACATTGTGTATAAGGAAAACAAAAAAAATCATCAAAACTAGGAAAATGTTCCAAAATGTACATGGATGGCCTTCTTCATTCTTTAATCTCTGGGTTTTAATGCTGGGCAAGGCAGGGCAGCCTAACTATCAAATGGCCATGTGTCTCCACAATCCAGGCTTCGAGTACACAATCTAGGAAACTTTAATCCAGGATTAAAGGCCATTGTTTGATTCTTCTTCTCTCTCCCTTTACCTTTTTCTTGGTGATTCACTGAATTTTATAATATTATTTTATTATCTCTGAACTACGGAACAAGAATATTATAAGAGTATTCAAAGAAGAATCAACATAAATGCTACCTTGGAGAAAATCGAAAACTAATGTGTCAAGGAGCAGAGCTAAATCTAAGTGTCTATGATCCTTGACATTAACCAAGTAATCAGAGGTGCATGGCTCTCTCTTTTTTTTTTTTTTGAGACAGAGCCTCAAGCTGTCACCCTGGATAGAGTGCTGTGATATCACAGCTCACAGCAACCTCCAATTCCTGGGCTCAAGCAAGTCTCCTGCCTCCGCTTCCCAAGTAGCTGGGACTACAGGCACCCACCACAATGCCTGGCCATTTTTTGGTTGCAGCCATCATTGTTGTTTGGCGGGCCTGGGCTGGATTCGAACCCGCCAGCTCAGGTGTACGTGGCTGGCGCCTTAGCCCGTTGAGCCACCGGCACCGAGCCGGCTCTCTTTTTTAAAATAAAACTCTTTTCCTTAATATTTGTACTCAACTACACACTGATAAGCAGAAGCACCTAGTAAAAAATAAGTGAAATTATCCCTTCCTCTGATAATGACTTTCTCAAGGCTAAATGGAATTGTCTTGGTTTGTTTTGTATTGCCATAACAGAATGCCACAAACAAGGTAATTTATAATAAACAGAAATATATTTGGCTCACAGTCCTGGAGACTGGGAAGTCCATGAGCGTGGCACTGGCATCTAGCAAGAGCCTTCATGTTGCATTGTCCCTTGGCAGAAGGGCAAGAGTAACAAGAGACAGAGAGCAAAATATGTCAGATCTGCTTTTATAACAAACCTTCTCACAACAACTAACCTACTCCCATAATAACTAAACACTCCCTCGATAACAATGTCAGTCCATTTGCGGGGGCAGAGGCCTCATGACCTACTCATATTTTAAGGCCCCCACCTCCAAACACTATTGCATTAGGGATTAAGTTTCCAACACACCAACTTATAGAGGACACATTCAAACTAAAGTGCTACACTCACAGTTTGCACAAAAAGCATACTTTGATTCTTCCAATGAGGAGATGTGAGCAGGCCAACCCAGCTTAGAGTACAAGTTTTTTTTTTTTTTTTTTTTTTTTTTGAGACAGAGCTTCAAGCTGTCACCCTGGATAGAGTGCCGTGGCATCACAGCTCACAGCAACCTCCAATTCCTGGGCTCAAGCGAGTCTCCTGCTGCCACCTCCCAAGTAGCTGGGACTATAGGCGCCCACCACAACCCCCGGCCATTTTTTGGTTGCAGCCGTCATTGTCGTTTGGCGGCCTGGGCTGGATTTGAACCTGCCAGCTCAGGTGTACGTGACTGGCGCCTTAGCCTGTTGAGCCACAGGCACCGAGCCTAGAGTACAAGTTTTTGGAATGAAATTTGATGTGTCATCAGCACAGCTTATTAAAACAATAGAGTCAGGTTTGATTTTTACCTGCTTTACTTAAGAAATAATTTTCTTTTTGACAAGTTTCAGTATTTGTCCTATTAAAACCTAACTTGCCCCCAGTTAATGACTCAGAAGATGCAAAATCTTAATTTGAGCATTTATGTTCTATGATATCATGTGTTAAAAGGCAAACTTTTGTGGTCAGGGAAGAAGAAAGATTTCACCTTGTTGACTCTTGAAGAGCTCTGTCAATTTGTTCTTTCCACTTCTCATCTTCTGCTTGAACTGTTCACTCACAGTTTCCAAAATCAATGAAATTAGAATAGAATCGAATCCCATTTGTAATTCTGTGGCTGTTCTGTAAGAAATCCTCCTATCATTAAAAGAAAAATAAGTAAGTGGTCTTAAGGGTATAACTGAAGAAAATAGAGACTATTTCAGCAATAGTATTCATACTTAAGAGACACAATAACCTGTAAAGCCTTGGAACAAATACATTTTAATCACATAGCACTGAATTTTATAGGGAAACCCCAATCATCTTCTCCCTAATTTCTTATTCATTTTCTTTATCATGTGCCATCCATCAATTTATTCAAATTCACTTTTCTCCACATTCCCGGAAGACGCCTGTTAGCACATGGCCTTCTTTGCTGTGCCTATCAAACATTGCAGAGAAAAGGTATAAGAAAGGGGAAAAGAAATTCACATTATTTCCTTTGATCCCAATGATAGAACTCTGAGGGAAATGGAATGGAGGGAGGGCATCGTGATCACGCCCATTCCACGTGGAGAGATGAGAGACTTTTCTGGAAAGTCTCTGTCAGAGGCAGGCCAAGAGTCAGCATCTTCCAAGCTCTACTTCAGCTCTCTCTTCACATCGCTAAGGGTCTTCTCTATAGCTTTCCAGGAAGTTAATCTTCATTACCAAATTTCTTTTCCTCCTTCTCATCACAAACAAAGGAGGAAATCTAGCTTGAACCAAAATATGCAGAATTCAAAGTATATAATGGAATTTGAAGTCACATACTTTCTGTACGTTTCCAAAATCACCTACATTACTATAGGGTAATATCTATATATAATAATCAGTCTATTAATACTTCTACTGTTGTAACTTAAATTTGTGCCAGATTCTTTTTCTTTTATGCTGAGAAGTTGCTTAAAATATTGGGATTCATGATACTTTTAGTGGTTATGTTCTGTTACTCTATACCAAAAACTGGCCACTCCTAATAGTATTATTTACCTTATGAGTTTTGTTATGGTTGCAAACATGAGCCACGAATTAAACCTAGATACAGTGTTGTCTTCCAAGCTCCACATTTGTTAAGCAGCTTTCACCTAAGCAATAGCATTCAATGATATCAAAGAGAAATATAGTTTATGTATAAATACCCACATATATCTTAATTTGGGTGCATATCAAGCATCTGAAGCACACTTGAAATTTCCTTTTTCTGTTTTTTAAGAGAGACAATAATCAGCATGAACAAGCTTGTGGGATGAGGTGAGAACTGTCTGGGTGTTCTCGCCCATAACCCCACCAGAACCATGAGATGAGACAGAAGGTGCCTGTGTTCCCAGCTAGCCGTAACTATACATAGCGGTGTCACGCTTACGTAGCTGCAGCTGGGCATGTTGCACTTTTGTTCCCCTCGGTATACAGGTGTATAGGACCTTCCCCTTGTGCGGATGGCAGAAGATACATCGTGGACTATCTGTGTAACTCAGCTCCCCAGACACCAGGAGCTGGAGATCAGCTACCAAGAACTGAATGAAGCATGTTGCCCCTGCCTTCCGCGTTCTGAGTTTCTCCCTGGTCTGTCCAAATCAGAATACTGGCATTACAAACCTTAAGCTATGAAACGCTTGAAATTTAATCTGCAGCCCTGAACACATACATTCACATTGGTAATGCCAATAAGTGAAGTCTCAAACCCTTAACATCAAATCTTTCTCCTTTTTATTGTAATTCACAGCTTGATCATCCAGAGAAATGTTACTTGCACATTATTATTCAGCACAATCTCATCAACTTTATCCTTTAGCAATGACCTTACGATAAGAAATTAAGCTCTCTGAAATAGCATTTGTAATTATTCTATTTCCATAAGATTAACATGTCAAATATCACAAGAATACATGTATCAGTCTTTTGAAGCTTAAAACCCTCTAGTCACATTTCACTTAAAACCACACAAAGTATTATCACAATGTAATCAGCAGAATGTAAATTGCTAGGTGGCCCCTGTGTTTTATGCTCACTCATTTTTTTCATTCTTCCAACAAATATTTATTAATACATCAGTGTTCCAGGCTCCACACTTTGTCTAGAGAAACAAAAAAATAAAGCTTAGTCTTGGTACTAAGGCATTCAAATTTAGGAAGCAAAACAGATTTATTTTTATTTTTTTTAATTAAATCATAAATACATAGACCGTGTATACATTAATGCATTTGTGGGGTACAATGTGCTGATTTCACATAGAATTAGGAATGCTTACATCACACTGGTTAATATATACCTCATCTCATTTACTTAATTATTGTGTTAAGACATTTATACTCCATACTTAATAGATCCGACATGTACCCTTGCATTATGCACCATGGGTGTGATCCCACTATTCACCCTCCCTTGATCTGACCTCCACCCTCCTCCGTCCTTCATCCTGGGCCATAGATGTGATCTATTCTTCATATAAAAGTGTGAGAAGACAGGCACATGGCCTACAGACACACGAAAAATTGCCCATCATCTTTAATCATCAGAGAAATGCAAATCAAAACCACTGTGAGATATCATCTAACTCCAGTAAGAGTGTCTCACATAACAAAATCCTAAAACTACAGATGTTGGCATGGATGTGGAGAAAAGGGAACACTTCTGCACTGCTGGTGAGAGTGCAAGCTAATTCGTCCCTTTTGGAAAGAAGTATGGAAAATACTCGGGGATCTAAAAGTAGACCTGCCATTTGATCCTGCAATTCCTTTACTAGCTATATATTCAAAAGACCAAAATCACTTTATAACAAAGATATTTGCACCAGATTGTTCATTGCAGCTCAATCCATAATAGCCAAGTCATGGAAGAAGCCCAAGTACCCATCAACCCATGAATGAATTAATAAATTATGGTATATGTATACCATGGAATATTACGCAGCCTTAAAAAAAGGAGACTTTACCTCTTTTACGTTTACATGGATGGATCTGAAACATATCTTTCTTAGTAAAGTATCACAAGAATGGAAGAAAAAAATCCAATGTACTCAGTACTATTATGAAATCAGATTTATTTTTAAAGAAAAAAGTTACTCTAGTAAGCTGCGGGTATAAGAGAAGTAAATAAAGTTAAAAATCTTGGAATCTTAGCATGAATAATAT
Organism: Perodicticus potto; assembly: GCA_963574655.1. Lineage (NCBI taxonomy): Eukaryota > Metazoa > Chordata > Mammalia > Primates > Lorisidae > Perodicticus > Perodicticus potto. Next base: position 13,636 of record CAUYRH010032706.1, on the reverse strand, counting down.
CTCTACACACAAAACAAGAAGGAATTTCCTTCCTAGTAGAGGTAATAATTAGGTATACATAGGACATGATCCAGTGGAGATTTGGTAGGGCCTTGTATGCTATACTAAGAGTTTGGAGGAGATTTGGGCTCAGCAGTTCTCAACCTTCCTAATGCCGTGATGTATTTTCATTGTTACAAAGGGGTCATGACCCACAGGTTGAGAAAGAAAAAGGAGAGCATTATGACTAATGTAGAGAATGGACTGTATGAGAAGAAAGTGGAGCTAAAGAGACTAATTGTGAAAGTATTGATTCGGTCCCAATAAATGATTGAATAAAAACAGCAGTTGATGTCAAGGCAGTGAAGGAAAAGAGATGGGGATAAATTCAAAAGGTGTTTAAGGTATAGACAAAGTTAAGTAAAAGTGAGCTAGTAGGTAGCAACAGATAGAGGATGAGGGGGAGAATAATGTTGTCTGATTTCAATTGCTGTGTGAATAAACTACTTCTGATATGGGGATACCAGAACCAAAATTGGAAAAGAAGTATATTTTGAAGGAGAAAAAGTATAGTGGCATTAATTGAGAGAACATCCAAGTATTCATGAGGGAACTTTTAAGTCTAGGAGAAAAAAATGGGGAACCGGGAGAACAGCATGTGGCTAGAAATGAAGACTGTAAAGCGGTTGGCAAAGACATGGCACTCACAGTCACACTACTGAATAAAATTGCCTAGAAAGGACATGTAAAAGATAAATAAAATATTGAATAATCTTCTTAGCTGCTCTTAAAATAGCTATGGTCTGTGTAAAGCAACAGGTATGATTCAAACAGGAAAATATCCAATAGTTCAAATCCTCACTTTTCTAAAGCAATTGCAAAATTAGGCAGAAATATACGATATTAGCCACTTTACTATTTAATTCGTTCATTGCTAAGGCAGGGGGTAGAGAAAGAGATACTATAAGAAGAAGAAGAATATTTATAATGATATAATTAAGTAACCAGAAGTCCCTAAGACAGGGTTGAAGGAAGATAATTCAGAAAAATATAGAAAAATAGGGTGTTAATAATATTTTAGTTGTTTAAAAAAGTTTCATGGTGGGATAATAATGACAATAGTGAGTTACATCTATTTATTGTTAGTGGAATAACATTAAATGTTATTAAACTCTACTAAACACTTTACATGCATTAGTCTACTTAATCCTCATATAAAACGTATGAGTGAGATATTATTATAATTCCCGCATTACACATGAGATAACTAAGGTTTACAGGGATAAGTGCCTTGCCCAAAGTTACAGAGCATATAAATGAAAGAACTGAGACTTCAATTCAGGACTTTCTAACTCCAAGTTACTTTCTCTTAACCATTGTGCGACACTGCTCAGTGTTGTCCATATCAAATACTGCTTGTTTTCGTTAGGTTCAGTTTTCCTCACTGAGCAAAAGAAGCTACATCCACTAATAAAATTTCTACTCAATATTGTAATAGAACTTGAAGCCGAGCCATTTAGGCAAGCAATAAAAATAAAAAGCATTCAGTTTTCAAAGGAAGAAGTAAGATTCTCTTTATTCAAAGACATTATGATCTTGTACATGGAAAATCCTAATGAAGCTTCTTTAGATTTAAAAATAAATTTTCAGTAAGGTCATAATATACAAGATAAACACAAAAAATCAATTTTATTTCTACACACTGGCAATGAAGAGTCTGCAAATGAAATTAAGAAAACAATTCCATTCTCAATAGCATCAAAAAGAACAAAGTGCTTTGTAATAAAGAAGTACAAGACCTACACACTGAAAAATACAAAATATCATCAAACGAAATTTTTTAAATTCTGAACTAATGGAACAATATCCCATGTTCATGACTCAGAAGACACATATTGTTAAAATTTCACAAATTAATCTACAGATCCAACACAATCTGTCAAAATCCCTGCTGCCTTATATGAAAAGATTGACAAATTAATCCACAATAAACAATCTTGGAAAAGAAGAACAAAGTTAAAAGGTTTACACTTCAAATTTCAAAACTTACTGCCAAGTATCCAAGCAAGTGTGGCACTGGCATAAGGACAGACATCTAGGTCAACATAATGTAATTGAGAACCCAGAAAGAAATCCTTACTCCTACGGTCAATTGATCTTTAACAAAGGTGCCAAGAAAATTCAATGGAAAAAAGGATAGTCTTTTTAATACACTGTGCTGGAACAACTGGATAAGCACACACAAAATGACAACACTAATAATAATAATTTTGACCCTGGTTCGGCGCCTGTGGCTCAAGTGGCTAAGGCGCCAGCCACATACACCTGAGCTGGTCAGTTTGAATCCAGCCCAGGCCTGCCAAACAACAATGATGGCTGCAACCAAAAACAGGGCGGGCGCCTGTAGTCCCAGCTACTTGGGAGGCAGAGGCAGGAGAAATGCTTGAGCCCAGGAGTTGCAGGTTACTGTGAGCTGTGATGCCACGGCACTCTACCCAGGGCAACAGCTTGAGGCTCTGTCTCAAAAAAAAAATAATAATAATTTTGACCCTTAACTCACACCATACACAAAAATTAACTCAAAACAAATTATTGACCTAAATATAAGAGTTAAACTTTGTAAGTCTTAGAAACACTGGAGTGTTTCTCCAATGGTTTCTTAAGTATGATGAGTAACAAAATTATCAGTAAGATTTGTAAAAACCTCACAAAATGTGAGAAAATATTTGCTAGCCCTATATCAAATAAGACTTATTTGCATACATAAAGAATTCTAACAACTAAATTAAAGAAGTACAAATAATCCTCCTCATTGGCAAAAGATTTCAATGTTTCTCTGAAGAAGATATACAGGTGGCTGGGGTGGTGCCTGTGGCTCAAAGGACTAGAGCGCCCACCCCATATGCCAGAGGTGGTGGGTTCAAACCCAGCCCCAGCCAAAAACTGCAAAAAAAAAAAAAAAGATATACAAGTGGCTATTAAGCAAAAGAAAAGATGCTAATGTCACTCATCACTAGTGAAAGGCAAATCAAATCCCGTAAGACACCACTTTACATGCACTAGGATGGTTACAATCAAAAAGACAGATTATAACAAGTGCTGGTAAGGATGTGGAGAAACGAGAAAACGCTATACAAGGCTGGTGGAAAAATTAAACGGTACAACCACTTTGGAAAACAATTTGAAGTTTCTCAAAATAGTGAACATAGAACCACCATGTGACCCAACAATTCAACTCTTTGATATTTACCTAGGAGAAATGAAAGATTCACACATAGATGTTTTTAGCAGCATTATTCATAATAGCCAAATAGTAGAAACAACTCAAATGTCCAGCAACTGATGCATAAATAAACAAAATGTGGTACATTCTGTAGACAGAGAAGAAGCCATACTCTGTAAAATAATTTAAGGAGGTTGATTCTGAGACAAATTTTAGGCCCATGACCCAGAGCCACGCCCAAGAAGCCTTGAGCAACTGGACTCGCTGTGTTGGGGTTAGAGTTTGATTGTACACATTTTAGGGAGACAGGGATTACAAGTGAGGCCATAAGTCAATACATGGAAAACATACATTGGTTTGATTCAAAAGGTAGGCATTCTGAAGTTGGGGGGAGGCTTACAGGTGATATGTGCATTTAAAGATTTTTTAGCTGAAAATTGGCTGAAAGAGTTAGGCTTTGTCTAAAAGGCCAGGACTCAGTAAAAAGGAATGCTTAAGATAAAGGGTTTGTTAAATTAGAGACTCAGTACCAGACAGACTCAAGTGGTTTGTTATGTATATTGAGGACCTGCAGGTAGTTCTTGTAAAGCATTAGGCCTGTTAGTGAGGCACACAGGACATCACACCTGGTTGCCTTTCTCATGGCTAGCTCAGTTTCAAGGATCCTCTTGGCCAAGAGGGGGTCCAATCAGTCAGCCACTTGACGGGAGCCTTAAGATTTTATTTTAGGGGCTCGGCACCTGTGGCTCAACGGGCTAAGGCGCCAACCACGTACACCTGAGCTGGCGGGTTCAAATTCAGCCCGGGCCCACCAAACAACAATGACGGCTGCAACCAAAAAATGGCCGGGCGTTGTGATGGGCACCTGTGGTCCCAGCTACTTGGGAGGCAGAGGCGGGAGACTCGCTTGAGCCCAGGAGTTACAGGTTGCTGTGAGCTGTGATGCCATGGCACTCTATCCAGGGTGATAGCTTGAGGCTCTGTCTCAAAAAAAAAAAAAAAAAAGATTTTATTTTAGTTCACAATTCATATAAAAGAAATCAGTCAGAAAAAGTAATGAAGTATTTATTCATAACACAACACGAATGAATCTTGAAAACATGCCAGTGAGAGAATCTGAACACAAATGACAATATCTGGTATGATTTTATTTAGATGAAATGTCCAGAGTAGGCAAACCTATACAGAGAGAAAGTAGATTAGCACCTGCCAGGGGCTGGACAAGGAGAGAGTGGGCAGTGACTTCTAATGGGGAATGACTGCTAATGGGTACAGACCAATTTTCTTTTTTATTCAAATTGCGATAAAAAACAAATAAAGTAAAATTTACTATCTTAACCATTTTTAAGTGTACAGTTCAATGGCACTAAATATATTCCCATTGTTGTACAACCATTACCACTATCATTCCCCAGAACCAGTTCCTTCTCACGAAACTGAAACTCGGTTCCATGTAACACTAACTCCCAATTCTCCCCTCCTCCCAGCCCTGGCAACTACCATTCTGCTTTTTGTTCTTGTGAATTCACTCTAGCTACCTCCTCGAAGTAGAATCACTTGCATATGAGACTGGCTCACTTCCCTCAACATTTCCTCCAGGCACATCCGTGGTGTAGCATATTTCAGAATTCCATTTCTTTTGAGGGTTGAATCATATTTCATTGTATGTATATACAACATTTCATTTATTCATTGATCCATGGATGAAATCTGGGTCACTTCTACTTTTTGGCTATTATGAAAAATGATTTTTTTGTGTGGCTCAAGCGGCTAAGGCACCAGTCACATACACGTGAGCTGGCAGGTTCGAACCCAGCCTGGGCCTGCCAAACAACAATGATGGCTGCAACCAAAAAATGACTGGGCTTTCTGGCGGGTGCCTGTAGTCCTAACTACTTGGCAGGCGGAGGCAGGAGACTCACTTGAGCCCAGGAATTGGAGGTTGCTGTGAGCTGTGACGCCACAACACTCTCTCCAGGGTGATAGCTTGAGACTCTGTCTCAAAAAGAAAAAAAAAAAGAAAAGAAAAAGAAAAATGCTTTTTTTTCTTCATCAGCTATCCATTTATTTATTTACTTTTATTGTTTGGGATTCATTGAGGGTACAAAGAATTAGGTTACACTGAATGCAGTTGTTAGATAAAATCCCTCTTGTAATTGTCAAGAGGTGTGACATACACCGTGACCCCCCCTTCCCTTCCTACCTCCCCTCCCCCAATCCCTCATTCCTCTCTCCCTCCCCTTGTATTAGCTCATCTACTGCCTTCGTATTAGAATTGAGTGCATTGGATTCTTGCTTCTCCATTCTTGTGATGCTTTACTAAGAAGAATGTGTTCCAACTCAATCCAGGTTAATACAAAACATGTAAAGTCTCTATCTTTTTTGATGACTGACTAGTATTCCATGGTATACATATGTTATAGCTTGTTGATCCATTCCTGGTTTGGTGGGCATGTAGGCTATTTCCACATTTTGGCAATTGTAAATTGAGCTGCAATAAACAGTCTAGTGCAAATGTCCTTATGATAAAAAGATTGTTTTCTTCTGGGTAGATGCCTAGTAATGGGATTGCAAGATCAAATGGGAGGTCTAGCTTGAGTTCTTTGAGGGTTCTCTATACTTCTTTCCAAACGGTTGTATTAGGTTGCAGTCCCCCCAGCAGTGTGAAAGTGTTCCCTTCTCTCCACATCCACGCCAGTATCTGCAGCTTTGATACTTTGTGATGTGGGCTATTTTGATTTGCATTTCTCTGATGATCAGGGATGATTAGCATTTTTTCAAATGTTTGTTACTCATTTATTTGTCTGTCTTCATCAGAGAAGGTTCTGTTTATATCTCTTGCCTAGAGGTAATTGGGATTTTTTACTTTTTTTTTTTTTTTTTTTTTTTTTTTTTTGCAGTTTTTGGCCGGGGCTGGGTTTGAACCTGCCAGCTCCAGCATATGGGGCCAGTGCCCTACTCCTTTGAGCCACAGTTGCCACCCAGGGGATTGTTTACTTTTTTTCATTTGACTAATTTGAGTAATGCTTTTATGTCCATGAGTGAACAAATACCTCTTCAAGACTGTAGCTTCAGGGCAGCAATTGTGGCTCAGTGAGTAGGGCACCGGCCCCATATACCGAGGGTGGCGGGTCCAGACCCGGCCCCAGCCGAACTACCAAAAAAAAGACTCTAGCTTCAGTTCTTTGAGGTATTAAAGAAAAATGCATCTGCTGAATAAATCAGAGCTTATTTTTAAGGTAATGAAAATGGTCTGGAATTTGATAATTGTAAGGGCTGTGCAACCTGTGAATACACACACACAGAAACACTAAACATTCTTTCAAAAAGAGAGATTTTATTTCTCTTTTGAAGGAAAGAAAAATAGGTGCTCATGAGGCAGTTTACCTATTAAAATCAACAAACAAAAATAGTTTATAAGTAATGGAATAAAGAGGGAAAGGGGAAATGGAACAGGAGGAACAGAGCAAGAAAGAACAAGAAAAACAACCTAATTGGAGAAAGAAAAATAAAAATTTGGATTAAAGTGTAAACATCCAAAATTCTCTCAACTCAGTTTGGAACTTATCTTGCCTTACAACACTCTCACACTGACAACGTCAACCCTCTTTCTCATCTCAGATTTCCTTCTCACATAACCATGAGAACCTGGGATAAAATGCTAATGTGAGGGTCTCCAAATCACTTAATTTGTGGGGATTATAGTAAATTATTATCTGTTAAGCAGAACAGTTCACTGGAAAGAAACCTGATTTAAGAGTTAAAAACCTTGAGTTTAATTCAATTCATCTATTTTCCAATCTCATATGCTGTCAAGTTGAAATTCTGAGCATAGTGCCTATGGTTGAAAACTCTGAATTTCTCATCATATTAGTACTAATTGATTTCAAGATCTAATAAAATGCATTAAGAATTCAAAATACCATCTATGGTTCATGTCAAGATGTGCCAGCTGAAAAATGCTATGAAATCAATATAACCTTGAAAGAAATAAAACTACAGTTGGCTAAATAAACTTCAAGAGATTTCCATGCCAGCTGTACACAGGTGGTAAAGAAGCAGAGGTAACAAATTAGGTGACGTTTTTGATGCAAAATAAAAGACATGAACCACTTTTCCTTCATACACAATGGATTTTCCTTTCCTGTGAACTATAATGGCCAGCTCGTCTATGCTGATACTGTCATTGAACAAACATGAGACTTTTCCAGTTTTGTTGTTTACATTCTAAGCATATTCTTAAAGAGAAGAAAGTAATGTGGGAGACGGATAAACTGAAACAATTTTTTAAAATATTTCCCCAAATATGTCCGAATAATTTAAGATCATCATGAATGCTATTGTTATTGATTCAAAACAGTATGGGTTTTGTCACACACCAAGAAAAACATATAGGGTGGGGGGAAATAAGAAAAGATGCAAATGATTATCTGGCTAGATACTCCAAATCATCTTTATGATGAATCCTTATCACTCCCTATTCACATTTCCAGAATGACTCTATGCAAGAGTCTTCCTAAGCTTTCGGATTCAAAAAAAGAATTTATAATTTCATTTAAGAGATAATATTACTTCCCAGAAAGCTCTAATTCATGGCATATATAGTAACTATTAAGGGATTTCAATGGAAGAATAGATTGTTAACATCCGGGGCAGTTGGAGTACTTGGTGAATGAGGTAGTCCTAAGAAGTTAAGACTTAAATGGAGAAAATTGGTAATGAATTCCAAACTTTACCAATAGTATGAGCAAAGGAAAAATTGCAAGCAACATGCCCAGAAATAGCGGCACTTGTACCAGTGCATTAAAAGCTGAGACTTCATACAATGATGTTTCAGAAAATGGTTTCACTGATTTGAGTTCAACTCAATCCCTTCCAGACTTTGCCATCTTGAGGTGATTGCTAACCTCACTGAGCCTCAGTTTCCTTACCTGTGCCTGCATCAAAGTGCAATGGCTATTAAACCAGATCACATAGCAAAATGCCTCGCATAAATTAAGTTCTCAATAAATATTAACTATTATTGTCTCTTAGGGGAATGGAAGCCAAGATTGAAGATACAGTTGAGAGGCATATTTCAGTGATCTATAGAGTCTGGAACTTCTGAGTAAAGTTGCCCTCAATACATTTTATAATCACATAGCATAGGCCCTAATTCCACAATCCAAATAAACAACCACTATGGACTCATGGCCTTGTATTTGACAATTAAATATGTACATTGTGGTATTCAAACACAGATTTAATAAATCAGATTCACCAAAGCTAGGTCATAAGAAATTTATCAGTGTTTAAATGATTCTGATGAACAGCCGGGTTTGAAAACTACTATTCCAGACCACAGAGCCCAAGAAGGTTGTAGCCAAGACATAGAAATGAAGAAAATAGAGGGCAAATCCACAAATATTTTTTGTATTATTATTATTTCAGGTTAATTTGAGGGTACAAAGAATTAGGTTACAATGTTTGCATTTGTTAGGTAGAGTCCCTCTTATAATTTTAACCTGCCCCTGAGAGGTGTGGCATACACCCTAACTTTGTACCCATCCCCTCCACTCCCTCAATTCAATGTCCCCCACCTTGAATTAATTTGAGTTTTTCCTTTTATGTGTGTATATACTGAATCATCTACTGCCTTCATGTTAGTATTGAGTACATTGGATTCTTGCTTTTCCATTCTGGTGATACTTTACTAAGAAGAATGTGTTCCAACTCTGTCCAGGTTAATTCAAATGACATAAAGTCTCCGTCTTTTTAAATAGCTGCATAGTATTCCGTGATATACACATACCACAAATTGTTAATCCATTCCTAGGTTGGTGGGCATTTAGGTTGTTTCCACATTTAGCCACAAATATTTTATTACATTAAATTTATGGATATTAATAAAACCAGTCCTTCTCACAGGCATGCCTCTTATCATGTCATCACAGGAAACTGCCCTCCCTCTACAATCAATCCCCACCTCTAGACAGTGACTGCTTCCTGTCCATCATGCATCTTCACCCGCTGCATGCTACAGGGCTATAGTCATCTGCTCAAGCTGCCATGACAAAATATACAAACTGGGTGGCTTACACAACAGGCATTTATTTTGTCATCATTCTGGAATCTTCATCCGTATGCTCCTCTCCTAACTCTTTTCCCTAAATTCCCTAATTAATCCTTCTCATTTTTGGAGCTTAGCTCAAGTACCACTTACCCAGTAAACTACAAGACCCCTTCTAGGTCTTTGCTGTTGCTCTCATAAAAACTGTATGCCTTCATTTAAGATCCCTTCCTTAGTTTGTAATTAAATAGTTTTTAGGGTGAATGTGTTTTTATTGTGCGCCTCCTGTGCTAAGAAAAAGTTCTATTTATTCAACACTACTAACTTCTTCACAGCAGGGACTTTGTATATTTTTTATCACCCTTGATTCCTATTGCCAATCACAGTGCCTGGAGTGTTTTAGGTACTTAGTATTTGTTAAATAACTAAGAGCATATATTCTTCTCTAAATAAAACCTCCTTGACTATAGCCACTGAGAAAGAGAGAGGAAATTGTGTGTTGAACCATAATGCCAGTACAGTACGCAGCATAACTGATTAGACCAAAAGTATGTCAGTGCCTTAAAACTTAGTGGTTTTAAACAAGCACCGTTCACTCAGCTTATGATTATATGGGGCAGAAACTTGTGCTTGGCCAGCTCCTGGCTTATCTGGCTGATCTGGGCCAGTGTTGGCTGATCTTGATTGGGCTCACTCGTGCGTCTATAGTCAGCATTCAGGTGGCCAGGAGCTGGCTATTTTAAGATGACACAGCAAGGCTGTTTATCTCTGTTCACTCAATCTCTCCACTTCAAGAATCCTAACCCAGGCATATTCACATCGCAGGTTTCCAAGAATGATAGAGGAAGTGCTCACAGTTTCCAGAGGCCCAAGTATAAAACTACACAACACTGCTCCTGCTTCATTCTACTAAACACTAAACAGCTTACATTCAAAGAGAGAGAGACAGACTCCATCTCTTGGTGAGAGGAATGTCCCATTGCACGCGAGGAATAGGAAATAGTGAGGCTTTGCAATGTACCACACCACCTACTGTGAGGTCAATGGCTTATAGCATGGCATACAATAGGTAAACTAAGGCAGTAAGATCCTTATTGTTAGAAATCTAAAGAGTGCAGAAACATAAGGAAACTGAGAAACTCTGAGAGTGAGCTGAAGCTGAAAGGAGTTGAGAGATGACTTCCTTGGGCCCCACACCAGGGAAAGTTATAAGGAAACTGAAGATCTGAATAGGCAGAGGAAGGTGGTAGAGAAAAGAATGGCTCAGACACTGCAACAATGCAGAGAGTCCCTGGGAAAGACGAAAAAAGAAGCTGGAAACTAGAGCTGTTTTAGTTCTTCCCCAACTTTCAATCCCATACATAATCCTACATAGAACCCCCCTCCCATTTTATTCAGGCAAGAAAGGGGGAGATGCTGCTTCTTTGAATGCATAAGTGAATTTGATGGCTGAAAGAAGGAAGAGTTTGGTATTACAAGCTTTGAAACAGCACAGTACACCAAATGGATGCAAATGACAAAGTAAGGTTAATTTTCATGAAAGAAAATATTATCTGCAAAGCGTCAATGTCCCTATATCAGTTTACAGGAGATACCCCTTTTAGGTCTATCTTGCCATTCTCCAATGTTTTCATTAGGGAACCATTGCCACAAAGAAACATGGGCTTCATTATAAGATGTAAACATTGCAATCTGCATGAAGAAAATCATATTGCAAGCTAAATATTACCCATTTGGAAGTGCAGCCAAGTTACAGTTCACTAAATCCTAAGCACTTTTTTTCTCCCAGCCAAAGCTATATTGCATTTCAACTCTCTTGTTAGAAACTGATGCTAGGAATTGACAAGATAATAGGATGGAGAAAGTTTTCAGATCTCATTTACAGCAGATCGGAGAAGGGTCAGTTTCCTGGGTAATGAAGCATTGTCTGGGTGCCCCAAATCATGACATACTCTGCCTAGTCCCAGGAGGTTAGAAAGAATCTGCATTATCACTACTTTTCAGAGCATTATTCTCACACCTCAAAAAACAAAAGTTATAATAAATGATCTGGGAATTCAGAGACACAAATGCCAAACTTCAGAATTTCGTTTTTAAAAAAAATAATCTACAATTCTCCTTGTAAGAGAGACAGACAGTTGCAATTCATAGAAACAGCTTGTAATTTACATTCGACACTAGATCTTTTTGTCTAATTTGTTCTTTCTCAATCTAATGTGTCCTGAAAGCCTCCATTGACAACCTGTGGCTAATAAAACAAAGATTCACTACCTCCGTCATGCATTCCAATTTTATTCTCATAGCGTCTTTCTATGGTCTGTACATACTTTTCCTCCACTATTGCCTTACAGGATAATACCAGATCCTGTGAGTGATGTGCATGGTTTTCCTATGAATGCAAGAAACATGATGGTTTAATGGATGCATGGATGGATTAATCCAATGGATGGATTAATAAAGGAGAAAGTAGTCCTTAATATTTGTCTTTCAATTTCAATATCAAATATCTGTCTTTAGCCTTGGGGTTGATTCATTTAAACCCCTACATAGTTTCCTGACATTTTGAAAGACAGAAGCTCTTTATAGAGCTCCTAGGATTTTTAGAGTGACAATTGATACGCTATGATAGGCACCTGGATAAGCAACTCATTTGTCAGGCTTACCAGCATCCACAAATACAAGCAGAAACAGGATCTATCTTCAGACAGCAAATGGGAACTTCAATTCGACTTTGAAAGGCAACACATAGATAACATTTCTAAAAATGTGTATACCTTTTCAAGCACCCTATCTATATTCCATAGTAGAAGCCATTATGAATTATTACAGAAACTTCTATTCTGCAAGATTCAGAGATCCAAAACTCTTTTACCCAGCCCTTCCAGATCTTTCTATCTCATGGCATGAAAACCAAGAGCCTTTTCTTTTACTTACCTATCCTTTTCAGCCAGCTCTCAAATACCACACAAACTACTATCGTGGGCCATATTTTACATCATTCAATTTCTAACTGTGTCGGCATGGTGTATTGGGGTCCCGGTTTAAGAACTAGGGCTAATTTATGGTGATTAAGTCATCGGTCATGTCCTCGTTGATTCAAAAAATCTATCTCCGCTTCCTGATGGTTTACTCCACACCAGCTTGTGCAAACTTCTCTATTTACACAGGCATATTTTTGGATTTCTTCACAGATGTGTGTGCACGACCAGAGGGAAAAATACTTTTAAGATCAGTCAAGATAACAAATGGGTTAGGGAAAGGACCCATGTACCAGGGATGCCAAAAACATGTACACACATTTTAAGCTATCTCATTGGAAATAAATTTGCTCATTCCCAAAAAGATGCAAAGTGCAGGTAAAAAGAATGAGTGTAGTGTGTCTAGGTATGCTTGACCAGTAACAGTAACTTCATTCCAACTCTTAAAAGTAATACATAGATAACATCTCTTAAAATCTGTCTACATTTTCAAGCACCCTCTTTATATACACACATTCCTATAAGGTCTCAAATATCTTAAGGACGCAGCATATATGTTTTTTCTTTCTTGCTTAAAAGAAAGACTTTGGTGAATCCGATTCAAATTTAACTCTTTACATTCGTTCCTACTTTACAATATAATAGAAATAGTGGCATTGCTATTACTAAAAAGACCTGGAGCCTGCCGGGGCTTAAAGAGCCAAGCTGGGCCAGAGAAGGGGCTCTGGGACTGAACTAGGAAGGCAAGTGGGATGTTCTCCGGCATCTGAGCTCACTGTGTATTCACAACATTCTTTTCATAACAATATTAGAATCAGAAGCGCAGACCAGAAGCTCTCCAAGGAAGAACGCTATTCTGAAGGTATCCTTGAGACAAAGAGGAACAACTGGTATAGCTGGGCTATTACTTATGTGTTGTGGTTTTAATTTGCGTTTGGGTTTGGGTTTGATCTGGTTTGGGCAAAAGTTTTAATTCTGTTCTTCTGCTTCTAATAACATAGAAACCATTACGTGAGTTAGCTCCCGACTTTCCTGCTATGTTCTCTATTTTTTTCTTTTCTTTTACTTACCCATCCTCTTCAGCCAGCTCTCAAAATCCATGATGATTACAAATGCACCATGCATTTATATGCCATTCAGTATACGAAGTACGCACATGTCACATTCATTGAAACCTTACAACATCTCTACAAGACGTATAGTATTGTTTCTACTTTAAAAGTAAAGAAAATGGAGTTAAAATAAAACTAAATGATTGCTTTTCAGTCCTAGTAGCATCTAACATGGACTGATCATGTATAATGAGGAAAGCCTGGGGCTAGGTGCTATATCTGCCTTGTCTCTTAATTCCCACAAGAGCCCAGAAAGGTAGGTATTAACTTTCCTTATGTTACAGATTAAAAAAAA